>CM035124.1:38101371-38151371 GCA_020205555.1 Panax stipuleanatus | reverse complement strand
GAAGCTATGAAATCCGAAATGGACTCCATGTATGAAAACAAAGTATGGACTTTGGTTTCACCACCTGAAGGCATTAAGCCTATTGGGTGTAAATGGGTCTTTAAAAGAAAGACTGGAGCAGACGGCAAGGTAGAGACCTATAAGGCCCGACTGGTTGCAAAAGGTTTCAAACAAAGACAAGGAGTTGACTATGATGAAGCCTTTTCACCAGTAGCTATGCTCAAGTCCATTCAGATTTTGCTTGCGATTGCAGCTTATAACGACTATGAGATCTGGCAGATGGACGTGAAAACGGCCTTCATCAATGGGAAACTTGAGGAGGATGTGTATATGACACAGCCAGAGGGATTTATTTCAAAGGTTGGAACAAATCAAGTCTGTAAGCTGCAACGATCCATTTTTGGATTGAAGCAAGCTTCTCGTAGATGGAACATTCGTTTTGATGAGACAATCAAAGAGTTTGATTTTATCAAAAACGACAATGAACCATGTGTGTACAAGAAGGTTAGTGGGAGCGCAGTTTCATTCCTTGTATTATATGTTGATGATATATTACTGATAGGGAATGACATTCCTATGCTACAATCGATTAAAATCTGGTTATCTAAACACTTCTCCATGAAGGACTTGGGAGAAGCATCCTATATTTTAGGGATAAAGATCTATAGAGATAGATCTAAAAGGATGCTTGGTTTATCCCAAGGAACGTACATTGATGCAATGCTAAAGAGATTTAGCATGGAAGATTCCAAAAGAGGTCTCATGCCGATGAGCCATGGAATACATCTCTCCAAGAAACAGGCCCCAAAGACACCTGAGGAGAGAGCCCGTATGAGTAAGATCCCTTATGCTTCTGCAATAGGATCTATCATGTACGGTATGATATGTACTAGACCGGATGTTGCTCATGCACTTAGTGTAAGGAGCAGATACCAGTCGAATCCAGGAGAAGAGCACTGGAAGGCAGTGAAGAATATCCTAAAATACTTGAGAAGGACTAAGGATATTTTTCTTGTCTACGGTGGGTCTGAATTAAAACTCGAGGGCTTCACAGACTCAAGTTTTCAAACGGACCAAGATGACAGTAAATCTGTTTCGGGGTATATTTTTACCTTGAACGGAGGCGCAGTGAGTTGGAAGAGTTCCAAGCAGCTAACAGTTGCTGATTCAGTGACAGAGGCAGAGTATATAGCTGCAAGTGAAGCTGCAAAGGAAGCTGTTTGGATGAAGAAGTTCATAACTGAACTTGGTATGGTTCCTAGCATTAGAGAAGTAGTTCCCGTTTACTATGACAACACAGGAGCAGTTGCACAGGCTAAGGAACCAAGGTCTCATCAAAAATCTAAACAAGTGTTGCGGCGATTTCACTTGATCAGGGAGATCATTGAAAGAGGAGACGTCACCTTGGAGCGTGTAGACTCTCAAGACAACATTGCAGATCCATTTACTAAAGCTTTAACACAACAGCAGTTTGATCGTCACTTAGAGAAGATGGGTATGAGATACCATGGCGATTGGCTTTAGTGCAAGTGAGAGATTTATAGTAGTGTGCATACAAGCCAATCATGTATGATGATAAAGCACGTACTTTGTAAATAATCTTATTTATTTATTAATAAAATATTTATTTATTAAAGGCATTTAATTATCTACATGGTGCTGTTTTTATAATATGTAAATAACCCATAGTTTTAAGCAATGCTTTTAGAATCATGATGATGATCATGCTAATGAGATCTAAATTCTTAGAAAGCTCTAAAACTAAAATAGTTCCCAATCGTGGGATTACTAAAAAGGGGATTAGTAAATCCGGATAGATTGGTACATATGTTGCTTGCTCATTGGATGAGGATGATTGATCTCATGATCATTTGTGTGGAGACACTAAAGCAAGTATGTAGGTGCTTATTGGAGAATATGTTCACTGAACGTGACTCGCTATGGAATACCTAATGGAGTTTTACTCGCCTGTCAATAGGAATTCCTAATGTGATAGTAGTACAAGTGATCCTTGGACTTGAGATCATCATAGTATCTTGTATGTAATGAATTATACTTTGACTTATTCCTTAAAGTCCTTTAGGGTATATAAAAGGGTATGCTTGGGTATAGTGAGTTACATATGGAGATAATGAATGATCAATAAAGAATCTACCACCTCTAGTAAAAGAGGAGATATGTCCTATGTGATTCGTTAAATGACAATCCAGGAATCCTTGGCCAAGGTAAAATGAAATTAGAAAGGAGTTTCTAATTTGCATTATTTGGAGTTGTGCATTTTCTAATCGAAATATATATAATTAAATAAAATAAGACTTGACAGTAAATTCATGTCTTATATTTAATTGGGACATTGTATGGTGGAAGGATTGAATTGTATGCTAACTATTTACTCACAGGTTCTTTTATGATTAATGTTGAAATCTATATTATCTGGAAAGTCGTTGATCGCTAGGGAGGCTTATCCCTATTGTAGAATAAATATTATTTATTTAAATAGATTATTAGTTTGATTTATTTATTTAAATAAGATTAGAATTGTTCTAATTGATTTATTCACAACCGGTTTAATATAGAGAACCTAAAGGGTCACACCATAAAAGGAAGAATAATTATTTAAGAAGGTAATGGCATAATCGTAATAATGCATTAAGTGTAATTAATTTAATCTATGGTGATAGAATAAATTAAATAGCTTAATGTTTATTATTTAATATTTTGGAAATATTAAATATAAATTAATAAGAGGAGTCTTATTAATATTATTACAATTATTATTATTTTAATTTCTAAAGGAGTTTAGTAATTAATTTAATATTAGTACTCTCATTTATTCCTAATAAGATTAGGAGACAAATTAATTAAATAAATTTAATTAATTATTCCCCATGTGGTGGAAAGCCTAAATTAATTAAAGGAGTTTAATTAAATAAAAGAAATCCCATGTCTAATAGGATTAGAAGGGTTGACCAATATCTATATAAGATGAGTCTTATAATAGATATCTGTAGAGGCAATTCCAATTGTTGGAGAGTACTCCTTTTCTATAGAGGATAGAAAACTAAGCCAACCACCCTCCTTCTTGATAATTCATCTTCCTTGGTGGATCACCTCTAGAGGCCAAACACTTGGGTGGCTAACGTTGATCAAAGGAAGGAATCTAACCCGAAAATTCAAGGAGATCACGAAGAACAAGGAGTTGAACTCGTACCTGTGGAAGCTTCGTTTTACAAGGGTATGATTCCATAACTTCTTATTTATCGTTTTAAATTAATAATTTGCATAAAGGATGATCCGGATAATGGTTTTGTATAAATTTTTTAAACTCTGATATACCATGCTTCTGCTAATTTTTGCAATTTGATTGCATCACGATTTCGTACAAACCCAATATTTTTAATAATAATAATAATAATTAAAATAAATAGAAATAAATACTAAATAATTAATAAAAAATTCTAAAAATCATTTTTAATTATAAAAAATAATTTTTTAATATTTTGACATAAAATTTTATTAATATTTAATTTTTTTTTAAATATTAATGATAATAAAAATTTTTAAAAATAATATTAATGATTTAAAAATCATTTTAAATAATAATAAATTATTTAAAAATGATATTAATGATTTAAAAATCATTATTAATAAAAATAAATTATTTGAAAATAATATTGATGATTTAAAAATCATTTTAAATGGTTATTAAATATTTAAAAATAATAGTAATGATTTAAAAATTATTTTAAGTAATATTAAATCATTTAAAAATAATTTTGAGCATTTGGAAATTATTATAAATAATAACTAAAATATCTAACAAGATATTAAAACTTTTAAATAAAGTTTATCGAAAAATTAATTCAATACCTATTCAATGAAGCTATAAAATACCGAACGGACACCAAAATCAACCCAGACACTAATAGTTTAATTAGAAATTAATGATTATCATTTCTAATGACTGCTATAACATATATAGGTTGTGTGTATACTTTCAAATAAGCTTAAGTAGCTGATCTTGATAAAGGCAAAGTTTTTCTAACTTCATTTAATTTTTATATTAAATGTAAGTCATGTATATTGACATATGAACTTGTTATACCCATTATTCGTGATATCTGTGATTTGAAGAAGGTTATGACTTATTGTTCAAGCATAACCTAGACATATGAATTGTTATTTGCGTAAAATATTTTAATTTGATATCAAAGCATAGATTGTGGTGAAACCATTGCTGTTTGGTACAAATATATACTGATACTATCAATGACCAGCAGTTTTACACTGACCGGGTAGTTATTAATGACCGACAATTTTATACTGATCGGGTAGTTATATGTTGTGGTAGGATGATATGCATACTCCTAGATTGTTTGGTTGAACAAATCAACTTAAGTTGCTAAGTCTATATGACTGACAGAAACTCCTAATATGTGGGGTTTGGCGGATCAAACCTCAGTATATATATGGAAAAATACTCTGAACTATATGTTCCTTAAATTCAGATATTGTATGAGTATCAATTATAGATCTTTAAAACTTGCTAAGCCCTTTTAAAGCTCATCCTTGTAATTATTCTTTTCATTTGCAGCTGCTTCTCACACACTAGGAAGTTCAGGCAATCATACTTGTGGGTAGAGAGTAACTCTATAATAATGGTTTTGTTATAGTAAGACTACATTGTAATTAGTAATATTTTGATGTAATGGTTGAACCTTATGTAATCGGATGTTATTATGTTGTTAGATTATTAGTTGAATAGTTTTCTATTATTAATAATGAATAGTAATAAGTACAAGTATCTATATGAACTATACATCTGAATGAGGGTATTGAATGATCTTGGGAGTGCTGTAAGCACTGAGGTTGCCCCTCAGTTCCAAGAACAATCTTATCATTTGTACTGTGAATGTCAGATAGATAGGAATTATTGATATGCAAGAAATATCTGTAAGATCATAAATCTATACATCCAAGTGAGGGTATCCAGATATGATAACTGTTCAGACGAGAACTCTTAACTGATTGGGATACTGTGAATTTTGGATTTATAGAAGTTATTATCTTATAGAATATTTACGTGAGCACCAAATCTGCTACAGGAAGTGTAGAGAATTTGGGGGCGTCACAATGATAGACCATTTTGCATCCGCTAATAGCTTCGCCATTTATCATAGAGATTTTGCCATTTCGGAGGAGAGATGGCACACTGCACGAGTGGATGCACTGGTCATGTGCCTCATATCATATCTATATATGCCATTTTATACTGACCATCTGGATGTTGGGATGTCGATGGCTGTCAGAGCTCTCAGAGATGACTTCACCATTCTCCCTTTCATCTTGGTGGAGACATTGATATCAGCATCCTTCTATCGGACTGTTGGGGATTAGGAGTTTAGAGGTAGCCCCGTTCTCCTATACATCTGGTTTATGACCCACCTTAGACCGATTGGCCTGCTTCGTCGCTATGGATTTTTCTTTAGACATGGCATGTCGCAGATCTACTCCTACCGCCTGAATTCCTGCATCAATGAGGCATCTTGGACTACATTCCTGGGTTCTATGGAGGAGCCTTTTGAGATAGTAATGTACTCCGGTTACTACTCCTTTCTAAGTTTCACCATCCATGTTGCTGTCCTGGATTTTCTTCCCTTGGCCGGTTTGAGGGGTGTGACGACCTATCATCCTCTGGCAGTGATGGGCCAGTTTTATCAGTATCAGGAGGTCCATTCATTTGAGGGGACTGAGTATTTGCTCAGCTACCGGGGCTGATCTAGCTCATGTCTACGGATTTTGGTCTCATCGATAGACAGCAGAGTTCAGAGACTGCCATCCGAGCCAATCTGCAGAGTACTCAGCTTGGCTAGAGTCGAATTTAGCACCAGATGTAGTGGATCAGGTTAAGGCATGATCTTTATCTAATAATGAAGGTTGGTCTACAGATGTTGAGGAGCCTATGGAGGATCCTATATCTCCGACCGAGGATGTTTTGTTCGCGGAAGTTGACTGCTTCTTTAGTTAGTACTATTCCGAGTTCGTCATCAGTTTCCTATGGAGGCGATGGACAGACAGCTTCATCTGGTGACCTTTGAGAGGGATCAATCTCAGTCCCTGATGTTGACCACCTTAGCTGGTCAGAAGGCTACTATTACTGAGAGAGACACAACTTTTGTTGCCAGAGATCAGGCCATTATTGATAGAGATGCTGCCCATACTTTTGCAGATGTACTCACTAGTCATGTTCAGGATGTAGTGCAGAGTCAGGAGGGTGTTTATCGCATGGAAGTAGAGCTGTTGAGACGCGTCGATGTGCTGAAGCATGAGCTCAGGGATGCTCCTCAGACTGCAGAGACGACTGGATATTTGGCTATGTTGATTCGTCTTACTGCCGATTTATAGCCCTGCTTTATTTTCCTGTACAGACTTTGTTATTATCTTTTGTCACATGTTAGAATCAACTTTTGTGTTCTAAATAGTTGTATATATAAAAAGAAACAAGTTCAGTTCACTTCCCTTGTTGAGCATGTCTAGACTTGTACACTGTTACCATTCTTGCTTCATGAATTATTATGTCGATATAGAACTGGTCTCGTCATACTTGCACCAGATTCGACAGGGCGATATTCGACAGGGCGATGCTGAGATGTCGTTAAGTCCTCTCCACATGAGCCTTCGATTTGGCGGGTTTGAGGTATATTTTGGTTTCTGTATAGGTTACGATTTTGGATATTGGGATATAAGGTAAAAGTGTTTGGATTCTTTTCCGAGGGTTAGACCGCACTATAAATGGTTGCCTACGTACTCCCGTAGATGAGAGATCAGGTCTTTCGTAGTTTAGGCTTGGCCTGGACAGTTAAAAAGTGTTTATTTGGGTTTGAGCTTGATTTGATAGGATTTTGATTTTTTGTTTGGTTTATTTTTCGAGGGTTAGACCGCACCATAAATGGCTACCTACGTACTCCCGCAGATGGGAGATCAGGTCTTTCGTAGTTCGACCTCAGCCTTGAAAATCGGACTTGATATTTTTCCTTTTTTTTCTTTTCTTTTTCTTTTTAAATTTTTTTTCTCTTTTTATCAAGACAAAGTATTCTAGTGGTAGTAAATGGGGTCTCAGACATAATACTGTTTCACAGAATCAGAATTGATCAGTTGCAGGAATTCTTCACCGTCTATTTCCTCCAGTTTCAAGTCTCCACCCGATAGAATTACTTTGACAACAAAAAGTCCTTCCCAATTTGGGGCAAATTTCCTTTTAGTTGCATCCTAGCTTGGAATGATCTTCTTTAGTACCAAATCATGCTCTTTAAACTCTCGAGGTCGCACCTTCTTGTTATAAGATCGGGACATTCGCTGCTGATATAGTTGGCCGAGAAAGATAGCAGAAGCCCTCTTTTCATCTATCAAGGATAACTGATCATATCGATCTTGTATCCATTGGTTCTCCTCTATATGGGAATCTAGAATCACTCTTAACGATTCCGTCTCCACTTCGACAGGAAGTACGACCTCCATGCCACAGACTAATGAATAAGGTGTTGCCCAAGTTGAGGTTCGAGTCGACGTTCGGTATGCACGTAGGGTTAAAGGCAATAGATCAGGCGATCCCTGGTGATTTTCTGACATCTTCGTCATTATCTTCTTGATATTCTTATTAACGACTTCTACCGCGCTGTTCATTTTTGAACGATAAATAACTGAATTGAGGTGTTTGATAGTAAACTTACTACACAGTTCCCTAATTATCTCTTTATTCAGATTCTTTGCGTTATTCGATATGATAACCTTGAGTTGTCCATACCGACAGATGACGTTGTTTCTAATGAAACCAACGATGACCTCCTTGGTGACCTTGGGGAAGGAAGCTACTTCAACCTACTTGGTAAAGTAGTCGATCATAGTAAAGATAAATCTATGACGGTTACTGGATTTAGGCCTAACAGGTCCGATCACGTCCATTCCCCACATGCAAAAGGGCCATGGTGATGTCATGCAATGCAGTTGATTCGGGGGTGCATGAATAATATTGGCTATGGATCTGGCATTGATAACAACACTTGACGTGATCGTTGTAATCCGTTATCCAGTAATGTACCGTCCTTAGAATTTTCTTTGCAAGCAGGGGTCCGCTCATATGCGCTCCGTACACCCCACCATGTACTTCATTCATAAGTCATTGGGCTTGATCTCTGTCTAGACATCTCAGAAGGCCTACGCCCAGGTCTCTCTTGTGGAGAGCATCTCCACTTAGGTAGAAATTTATGGCCATCTTCTATATTTGCTTATTTGCGGTTTGACTCATTCCTTCAGGGTTGATGGGTCTCGTAAATATTCTTTAATGTGGTGGTACCAAGGTGGTCCAGTAGGTTCTATCTATGATATTTCCCCTACATTGTTTCCATATGATGGTGCACTTTGTACAATGAAGGTAATGACAGACATTCCTTTTCTTAGTGATAGATTCACTAATGAAGCTAATGTAGCCAATGCATCGGCGAAATCATTTCGATTCCGGGGAATATGCTTGAAGGCAATGTCTTCAAACTCTCCTGCCAATTTAAGAATATGGGGATGGTAAGGCCGTAGATGTAATTCTTTTGTGGTGTAGGACCCAGTGGACTGTCTGATGAATAGTTCAGAATCTCTGAACACAGCTAACCATTTAACTCCCATGGACTGAGCTAGTTTTAACCCCACAAAGCATCCTTCGTATTCTACTGTGTTGTTTGAAATTGTTAAAATGCAACTTGATTGCCACGGGGTATTGATCTCCCGTGATGGACACCAGAACTGCCCCTGCTCCTACGCCTTCAGTGTTAGATGCGCCGTCAAAATAGATTTTCCAAAATTGACCCATATCTTCTTTACTGGCCAGCTGAATAGTCATCACTTCCTCTTTAGGGAAATAGGTTTCCAGAGGTTCATAACCTCCCACTGGTGCGGCCGACAAGTGATCTGTAATTCCTTGCCCTTTGATGGACTTTTGGGTCACATAGATGATGTCGATCTATTGAAAGATCAACTGCCACTTGGATAATCGGCAGTTCAACATCGACTTGCTAAAGATGTATTTCAAGGGATCCATCCTATAGATGAGATAAATTGTATGGCCGTGTAGGTAATGTTGTAACCTCGTGGCTACCCAAGCTAATGCATATGAGGTTGTTTCTATCAGTGTGTACTTCTGCTCTCCACAGCTGAAATGTTTATATAGATAATAAATCGTCGTTTCTTTCCCCATATCATCTTTTTGCCCCAGTAAGCAACCCATGGCGTTGGAATTAACTGAGATATATATGAATAACAGGATTCTATCCCTTGGGGGTACCAAGACAGGTGCTTCAATCAACCTCTTCTATATGGTACGAAAAGCTTTTCGACAGTCTTCACTCCATTTTCCTGAGGAGTTCTTTCTTAACAATTTGAAAATGGGTTCATAGGTTGCTGTCAGCTGCGATATGAACCAGCTGATGAAGTTTATTCTTCCCAGGAAACCTCAAATTTTCTTCTCGGTCTTTGGTTCGGGCATCTCAGTGATGGCTTTATCTTGGCAGGATCCAATTCAATGCCTCGATTGCTCACAAGAAATCCTAGAAGTTTACCGGACTTCACACCAAAAACACACTTCACTAGGTTTAACTTCAAATCAAATTTGCGAAGACGTTCAAATAACTTCCGAAGATGGGTGCAATGGTCATCAACCTTTCTGAACTTCACGATTATATCATCCACATACACTTCAATCTCTTTATGCATCATATCGTGAAATAAGGTCATTATGGCCCTCTGATAAGTAGCACCAGCATTGGTAAGGCCAAAAGCTAGCCTTCGATAACAAAAAGTTCCCCAAGGGGTATTGAAGGTGGTCTTTTCCCTATCTTCTTCAGCAACCATAATATGATGATATCCGACAAAGCAATAGGTGAAAGAATATATTTCGAACTGTGTCGTATTGTCAATTAACACATGGATGAACGGCACTGAGAAGTCATCTTTAAGGCTAGCCTTGTTAAGATCCTGATAATCTACACATACTCGCACTTTCCCCCCAGATTTTGGTTCTAGGACTACGTTGGACAACCACTCAGGGTATGTTGATACCATAATGATCCCCGCTTTGAACTGTTTGATAATCTCTTCTTTGACCTTCAGGTTCCATTCTGGTTTCAACCGTCTTAATTTCTGCTTGACTGGTTTTAACCCTTCCTTAACTGGCTGTCGATGGACAACTATATCGATGGATAGACCTATCATGTCTTAATAAGACCAGGTAAAAACATCCTTGAATTGAGTTAGGAGTTTGATTTGTTCTTTTTCTTGGCTAGAGGGGAGGTTGGTTCTGATCTGTAGCTCTTTGGGATTGTCAGGGGTTTCGATATTTATGGTGGTGGTTTGATCAAGGTTGGGTTTAGGTTTATCTTTGACCTATGCTTTGATTTCCTCGGGCACCTCGTCATCATCCACTTTCTGTTGCTCAATCCCCATCAAGTCAAAGTCCAATTCTATATCGAAATCGAAACCATTACTCAAATTTGGCAAGTTATGGACAGGGCTAAAAATACTTAAATTTGGAAACTTGAGACAAAAAACTTGATTGCTAAATATATACAAACGGTTGTCAATTACAGAAGGATTTAGCAGTTGTTATGACAAAAGGAAATAACAAGTTGCAGATAAAATAAAACAGACATAAATATATAAAGGTAAAGCTCCCTATTAACGGATCACTTTCTGGTTTTGACCCTTTCCGGACGATCTTAGGGGTGATCGTCCAATTATTGGTAGTTAGATCCTGGGGATAACTGAGATAGATGCGTTGCTGGAGTTGTCGGTGTCTTCCAAGATGACTATAACTGATTTGGAACAGGTCCCTGGATCCTTCTTCGGGATGTTCACACTTTCCAAGATAAGGACTGGGAGGATGGGTTGATCATTCGACAGGTCTGGCCCATTAGATTTCTTCATGTAATCTTCAGAAAGGCAAAAGCTGCTCACAAATTGCAGTTGAATCTCATCCAGAAACTTCTTATCTTTGGCCATCTGGGCAGCGTCCTTGAGAGGCTCTTCAACACCAATCTCCTTATATCTGTTCTGATTGGCTTTAAAGATAAGGAGGTTTGAGATAATAGCATGGACCTTCTTCAATGGCTCCTTAAATCGGCTTTATCGAGGTCTGGCTTGAGAGGAATAAAATGGTTGACCGACATATGTTTGTGAGGGTTTCTCTCTCTAAATTTTTTTTCTCTCTAAAACTCTTTTTTTTCTAAATGAGCTGATGTTGCTGATTTATAATCCCGGAGCCAGCCACATACATACCTGCGGCTAGCAGCATGTCTACCTACGGTTGGGCCCCGTGGGTCCCATCGTCTCGAAGTTCATTTCTTCGGTCTCGATTTGGAGAAAGTTGAGCTTCGTAGGCCAAACTCTAGAAAAGTCTTTGCGGAAGGCTGCAGAATAAGGTCGAGTCTGACTGAATCGGGGTCTGGGAAGATGATGCTGGTAGTTGAGAGGTATCTTCTTGTTCCAGACTATAGTTAACTGGCTTATCTTTGATTGCACACAGTTCGAGGTTTGTTGAGGTGACTTCTGGCGGACACTTTCTTAGCTTTACGATCCTCGTTTAGTTCATGACTTGTTCGAACATTATTGGCCCTTTGAATCATTCACAGTGTTGTCTCCAGGGTGATCAGATGCTTTTCCCCTATCTCGGGGTTGTCTCCGAAGTAAAATTACATTTTTGCCCTTCTACAAGATTAGTATAAAGAAAGCGAAATTTCAAGTGTCTTCAATAACTATTTAAAAAAAATTAAAGAATATATTGAACTCCCCTCCCTTCTAGTTCTCTTTATGCCTTTAGGAATAACATTTTAAATTAAATTTGTTTGCCAAAAATCACAAACAAGAAACGAAAAAACATAATTTGTAAAGTCTTACTATCAAATAACAAATTTATATAGATAGTAAATACTGACTTATGTGAATGAGCTCTGCTATGTGTTGCAATAAAATTGTATCAAATATATCGATATATGGAACTTGAAAGAATTATAAGAGGGTCATACTAATTAAAATCTCTAGTATTAACACCTTGTAGAGCGTGTTCGGGGATGACTTATTTTAAAATGACTTATAAATTAAAACTTAAAGTGAATTATAAGTCATTTTTAGTTGTGACTTCAAAAAAAGTGTTTAACACTAGTTTGACTTATAAATCAAAAATTAAGCTAAAACAAGTTGTGTGTCGACGCCAAGGAAAATTCCGCTTTCCTAAGTTGTTTCAACCCTTTATTATTTCGCTAGGTTGATTTATTTTTTTAAGGATAAGTTTTAGGAAAGGACCGACATAAATGTCGACAATTTTGAAAATATTGATTTTAATGATTGGGTCGAATTAGACAGAGCCACCAATTAGTATGAGTTCAAAAGGATGTACCAACTCATCTGGATTTTAGAAAGGTTTTTTCCCAATATTTGACTCCGTTTAATTGGTTTGGAACCAGAGATTCATAGAGTTCAGGGGCTTGCTTAAGCGAGGGGAAGGTGTTAGGCACCCCCTGACTTCTGTGAAACACGGTTACCGCTACTTTTTCATTCCCTAAGAGTGTTAAGTGTGTGTGTGTGTGTGTGTTTAGTGTGTTTTTTTATGTGTATGTAAAGGTGTTTGAGTGATTTATTTGAAAGTAGTGTTGCTCCTCTTTGGACCTATGTACAAAGGATTTAATTTACATAAAAGTTCATTTTTTCGGATAAAGTATATAAAAGTGATATTTTGAAAAGATGTTTTTCAAACCCTTTCGCTCAAATAGGAATCGAGGCCCTTTGATACTTCTAATTTTATTCTAGTAGCGGTTTTATTTGATTTTATTGAGATACGAAACATCTTTGACAGTATTGAAACCTATTTATAAGTGTCGGGCTCCTTGTGGGTATAAAGGCCATCTAAGTATGCCCGAGCACCACATAAATGATTTTTCACTATATCGGGCCTTAAATCCGGATACCGTTTTAAGACCCAATAATTACATGTGCAATGGATTGCAAGCTAGAAATACAACTTAAACAAGTCCATCATGGGAACCAGATCTAGATGCATTGATTGAATCGTCGACCCTGTGGCTCCTAGGCTCATATGATATCATTTAAAGCTTGCAATATGCATCTCTGAACATAAAATATACATATAACTTTAAAACCTCATTAAACAAAGGATTTATTGATCAAATCCTTTGTACGCGAATAAATAAGCTTCATGTTTCCTCTATATACAGATCTATGGTCACGCAGTTGCCAAATATTTACAAACTAGAAAGTAAACTAGATCTATCTAGATCTTAGCCAGTTTAGCTCAAAGGTTCTAGTTGATAGTAGTGTGTATACAAGCCAATCATGTATGATGATAAAGCACATATTTTGTAAACAATCTCTTTTATTTATTAATAAAATATTCATTTAAGGCATTTAATTATTTACATGGTGCTGTTTTTAATAATATGTAAATAACTCATAGTTTTAAGCAATGCTTTTAGAATCATGATGAGATCATGCTAATGAGATCTAAATTCTTAGAAAGCTTAAAAACTAAAATAGTTTCCAATTGTGGGATTACTAAAATGGGGATTAGTAAATCCGGATAGATTAGTACATATGTTGCTTGCTCATTGGATGAGGATGACTGATCTCAAGGTCATTTGTGTGGAGACACTAAAGCAAGTATGTCGGTGCTTATTGGAGAATAAGTTCACTGAACGTGACTCGCTATGGAATACATAATGGAGTTTTACTCGCCTGTTAATAGGAATTCCTAATGTGATAGTAGTACAAGTGATCCTTGGACTTGAGATCATCATAGTATCTTGTATGTAACAAATTATACTTTGACTTATTCTTAAGGCCTTTTAATGCATATATATGGTATGCTTGGGTGTAATGAGTTGCATATGGAGATAATGTATGATCAATAAAGAATCTACCACCTCTAGTAAAAGAGGAGATATGTCCTATGTGATTCGTTAAATGACAACCCAGGAATCCTTGGCCAAGGTAGAATGAAATTAGAAAGAGGTTTCTAAATTGCATTATTTGGAGTTGTGCGTTTTCTAATCGAAATATATATGAATAAATAAATTAAGACTTGACAGTAAATCCATGTCTTATATTTAATTGGACATTGTATGGTGGAAGGATTGAATTGTACGGTAACTATTAACTCATAGGTTCTTTTATGATTAATGTTGAAATCTATATTATCTGAAAAGTCATTGATCGCTAGGGAGGCTTATCCCTATTGTAGAATAAATATTATTTATTAAATAGATTATTAGTTTAATTAATTTATTTAAATAAGATTAGAATTGTTCTAATTGATTTATTCACAACCGGTTTAATATGGAGAACCTAAAGGGTCACACCATAAAAGGAAGAAGAATTATTTAAGAAGAAAATGACATAATAGTAATAATGCATTAAGTGTAATTAATTTAATCTATGGTGATAGAATAAATTAAATAGCTTAATGTTTATTATTTAATATTTTAGAAATATTAAATATAAATTAATAAGAGGAGTCTTATTAATATTATATTATTATTATTATTATTATTATTATTTAATTCTAAAGGAGTTTAGGAATTAATATAATATCAGTACTCTCTCTCAATCCTAATAAGATTAGGATATAAATTAATAAAAAGTGTTTAATTAATTAATTAAATAAAACCGTATTCTAATTAGATTAAAAGGTTAACCTAATATCTATATAAGAGTGTCTTATATCAGAAATAAGGTACGTGAATTTTTTCAAAGGTTGGGAGTACACATATTCTATAGAGATAGAAACAAGGGTTAAGCCAATAACCCATCTTCTTGAGTTCTTCATCTTCCTTGGTGGATCAACGTTAGAGGCCAAACATTTGGGTGGCTGACATTGATCAAGGGAAGGAGCCACTACAGAGGAATCAAAGGAATCAAAGGAGTAGAACTCGTACCTGAGGAAGCTTGCATCTTCAAAGGTATAATTCCATGTTCTCCCTTTTCTGTTATCGATAACTAACACAAAGCATGATCATAGGTTATGGGTTTGTATAAATTTTTGAAAACCTATGTTTCATGCTTCCGCCCTATTTATGTGATTTGATTGCATGATTGCGTTACGTACAAACCCAACATTGATAATAACGCTTGACATGATCATCGTAATCCGCTTTGAGGGATATTCAGTAATGCCCCGTCCTTAGAATTTTCTTGGCAAGTAGGGGTCCACTCATATGTTCTCCGCACACTCCACCATGTACTTCATTCATAAGTCGCTGGGCTTGATCTTTGCCTAGACATCTCAAAAGGCCTACACCTGGGTGTCTCTTATAGAGAGCATCCCCACTTAGGTAGAAATTCATAGCCATTTTCTGTATTCACTTCTTCGCGACCTGACTCATTCCTTCAGGGGTTGAGTGATCTTGCAAATATTCTTTAATGTGGTAGTACCAAGGTGGTCCAGTAGGTGCTATCTCATCCGATATCTCCCCAACATTATTTTCGTAGGATGGCTCATTTTGTACAGTGAAAGTGATGACATGCATTCCCTTTCATGCTAATAGGTTCACCGACGAAGCTAATGTAGCCAATGCGTCAGCGAAATCATTTCATTTCGGGGAATATGCATGAAGGCAATGTCTTCAAACTCTCCTGCCAATATAAGAATATGTCGAGGGTAAGGCAGTAGATGCAATTCCTTTGTGGTGTAGGCCCCGGTGGACTATTTGATGACTAGCTTCGAATCTCCAAACACCGCTAATCATTTAACTTCCAGGGACTGAGCCAGTTTTAATCCCATAATGCATCCTTCATATTCTGCGGTATTGTTGGAATTGTTGAAATGCAACTTGGTTGCCACAGGGTATTGATCTCCTATAATGGATACCAGAACTGCCCTGACTCCTGCGCCCTCAGTGTTTGATGCGCCGTTAAAATATATTTTCCAGAATTGACCTTGATCCACTTTACTGGTCAGTTGAATAGTCATCACTTCTTCCTCTGGGAAATAGGTTTCCAAAGGTTCAAAATCTTCTGCTGGTGCGGCCGACAGGTGATCTGCAATCCCTTGCCATTTAATGGACTTTTGGGTCACATAGTTGATGTCGAACTGTTGGAGGATTAACTACCACTTGGATAATCGGCAGTTCAACATTGGCTTGCTGAAGATTTATTTCAAGGGATCCATCCTAGAGATGAGATAAGTGGTATGGCCGTGCAGGTAATGCTGTAACCTCAAGGCTGCCCAAGATAATGTTTTCTATCAGGGTGTATTTCTGCTCTCTGCAGCTGAAACGTTTACTGAGATAATAAATCGCTCTTTCTTTCCCCAGATCATCCTTTTGCCCCAGAAAGCAATCCATCGCGTTGGAATTGACTGAGATATATATGAATAACGAAATTCCCTCCTTTGGGGGTACTAAGATAAGTGCTTCAATCAACCTTTTTTGGATGGTGCGAAAAGCTTTCCGGCAGTCTTCATTCCATTTTTCCGAGGAGTTCTTTCTTAACAATTTGAAAATAGGTTCACACGTTGCTTGTCAACTGCGATATGAACCGGCTGATGAAGTTTATTATTCCCAGAAAGCCTCGAATCTCCTTCTCAGTCTTTAGCTCGGGCATCTCTGTGATGGCTTTAATCTTAGCAGGATCTAACTCAATGCTTCGGTTGCTTACAAGAAATGCCAGGAGTTTACCGGACTTCACACCAAAAGCACACTTCGCTGGATTTAACTTTAAGTTGAATTTGCGGAGTTGTTCAAACAACTTTCGAAGATGGGTGCAATGGTCATCAGCCTCTCTGGACTTCACGATGATATCATCCACATATACTTTGATCTCTTTATGCATTATATCGTGAAATAATGTCATCATGGCCCTCTGATAAGTAGCACCAGCATTGGTAAGGCCAAAAGCTAGTCTTCGATAACAGAATGTTCCCCAAGGGGTAATGAAGGAGGTCTTTTCCCTGTCTTCTTTAGCGACCATAATCTGATGATATTTCTGCAAAGCAATCGGCGAAAGAATATATTTTGAACTGTGCCATATTGTCAATTAACACATGGATGAACGACACTGGGAAGTCATCTTTAAGGCTAGGCCTTGTTAAGATCTCTGTAATCTACACATACTAGCACCTTACCTCCAGATTTTGGCATTGGGACTACGTTGGACAACCACTCAGGGTATGTTGATACCACAATGATTCCCGCTTTGAACTGTTTGATAATTTCTTCTTTGACCTTCAGTCTCCATTCTGGTTTCAACCATCTTAATTTCTGCTTGACTGGTTTGAAACCTTCCTTGATTGGTAGTCGATGGACAACTATATCGGTGGATAGACCTATCATGTCTTCATGAGACCAGGCAAAAACATCCTTAAATTGGGTTAAGAGTTTGATTAGTTCTTTTTCTTGGTTAGAGGGTAGGTTGGTTCCGATCTGTATCTCTTGGAGATTGTCAAGGGTTCCAATATTTATGGTGGTGGTTTGATCAAGGTTGGGTTTAGGTTTATCTTCGACCCATGCTTTAATTTCCTCGGGCACCTTGTCATCATCCACTTCCTCTTGCTCGATCCCCATCAAGTCAAAGTCCAATTCTATATCGAAATTGTAATCATTACTCAAATTTGACAAGTCATGGACAGGGCTAAAAATACTCAAATTTGGAAACTTGAGACAAAAAACTTGATTGCTAAATATATACAAATGGTTGTCAATTACAAAAGGATTCAGCAGTTGATATGACAACAGAAAACAACAGAAAATAATAAGTTCCAGGTAAAATAAAACAGACATAAATATATAAATGTAAAGCTCCCTGTCAATTGATCACTTCCTGGTTTTACCCTTTTCGGACAATCTGAGGGGTGACCGTCTAATTACTAGTAGTCAGATCTTGGGGAATAGCTGAGATAGACGTGTTGCTGGAGTTGTCGGCGTTTTCTAGGATGACCATAACTGATTTGGAACAGGTCCTTGGTCCTCCTTCGGGATGTTCACACTTCCCCAGTTAAGGACCGGGAGGATGGGTTGATCATTCAACAGGTCTGTCCCTTTGGATTTCTTTAGGTTATCTTTAGGAAGGCAAAAACTGCTCACAAATTGTAACTGAATCTCATGCAGCAACTTCTTATCTTTGGCCATCCAAGCAGCATCCTTAAGAGGCTCTTCATCACCAATATCCTTATATTCGCTCTGATTGACTTTAGGGATCAGGAGGTTTGAGATAATAACAGGGAACCTTCTTCAATGGCTCTATAAATCCGAATTCGCTGAGATCTGTCTTGAGATGAATCAGATGGTTAACTGGCAGGTGCTTATGAGGATTACGATGTTTGGACCCACCAGAGTATCCTAATCCAGCCCTTCCCAGCTACGTGGGTATGTGGATCAGGTTCTTGATTCCCTAGGCCATTTCTACCCAATCCTAGACCAAGTCGATGTCCTCTAGAAAGCATTTCTTGGACAACTGCCATCACTTCTGGAGATATCTGGGGAGTTAATGCTGGCGCACCCACCAAGTGGTATCGTGGATTGCTTACTTCAAAGGCTTTAAAACTGGCAGGCTTAACACCCTCCTTCACGCTGATCAGGGGCATATCCCCCAGATTGTGGATAGGATAATTGTGAAGAACAAGAATTTTGTAATTTAATTTAAATATTTATTGAATTAAATAAATATTTCTGATGATTTATTTATTGAGTTATCGATGTTTTAATTTTTGAGTTAAATAATTATGTGATGGAATTGTGGTAGAGTAATTTAATTATATGTGTTACATTTATTAAATTAATGTGGAGAATTTTATAATTCAAAGTATATATTTAATTGAGTTTATTCGATTAAATGAATTATTTAATAAGCATAATGTTATTCTAATTAATTTAATAATTAATTAAAGATTTAACAAATTGACATAATTAATAAATAAGAATTTTAATTATGTGATGATGTGATTTAATGTGGATTGTCATATTTTATTTAATTGAATTTAAATAAGATTATTTAATTAATTGAGTGTGACAATTAAAACTATGTAATAAATATTTAATGAAAATAATAAGAAAGGAGATAATAAGGAGCCAACCAAACAGGGCCTTATAGGGAGTTGGAGCAGTTAACCCATTATAGGATTAACTGACGCCACTAACTTACCGTTATATACATATTATATTATATACATATTATAACTTATATCATATATCAGTTAATAAGTTAGAGAGAAAATAATGAGAGAATAGTTTAGAGAATTGAGAGAAAGGATTGAAGGAGAATTGAAGAGGTTTTTATTATCATCTTTGAATCATCTTAACAAGTAGCAAGGGTAAATTCTTCAAACTAAACTTTTAATTTCTCGTTCATATATTTTCTCCATGAAAATTATTTCAAAGTCTCTATAACTAAAGTTATGGATGATTGTTGTATATATGATGATATATATATTAATGTGTTTATAACATGTTTTATACCATGCATATATGATTTAAAGTAATTAAATTTATGTAATTATGTTTACATTGGATTTTCAGAAGTTACAGAGTATGAAGAACACGTATTTGGCCCTTATGTACAAATTGTATGCTTTAATTGTTTATTAAACTTGAAATTGATAGTAGATTATGATCATACATGTTTAAACAAACAAAACAAAATTTAAATGGAAGGATTCAGAGTTATAACTGAATCTGTAACGTTGAATTTCATAATTTATCTCGAAACTTTTCAAAATATCAAAAACAGTGCAATTATGTGATTTGATTTGAGTAATTACGTGATCTAAAGTGTTAAAACATGTTAGAATCATTGTATGATGTTTTTGTGAAGTTTATATTTCATGGGAATCACTGTACTAGTTTAATTTGAATTTATTTGGCATTATCTGCATTTTTCTCGAACTACACTTGAACCAGCCCAGGGCCACCTGCCCCAGCGGCTTCTAGACCTACCCCAGCGGGCCCCTTACAGAACACCTACCCGCCCCAGCAGGGCCTAACCTCGCCCCAGCGGGGGTAGAGCAGAAAAAATAAATTTTTTACTAGTTTGTGTAATTTTAAGCCATAATATGATGAGTTAACCTTACCTAATGAACATGATAACATAATGAACATGTAATACAATACTATAACATGTTGTTGACATGTATAATATAATTTGAAGTTTTATGTCAATAAACTATGTGTGAACTTGGATATTGATGTCGTAAGACTTGTTTTCGATTGTCTAAGAGTTCATATTATGTGGTATGCATGTTGTGATTTGGATTCACTTTATGTGGTTAGTTAACAAGTTAATATTTATAAACCAAGTTGTTAAGATTGAACCTAAATGAGAAGTTCAACCGTTAAACATAGCAGGTAATGGAACTAATTGATGTTGTAAACGTAATGTAATGTCTAGAACGTTGAGGAAGTGAATTGTCATTATATTTGTAGCTTGTGCACGAGGCAAGTTTCTAAACCTTACTTTTATATTGAGAAAGTGTTCTATCCCTAACTTATTATCGTTAAGCAAGTTTCCTAATCCTTATTCTTATGTTAAGCAAGTTTCTAAACTCAAACTTTACTTTTATTGAACAAGTTTTCTATTCTAGAAATACCAGCATGATGCAAGTTCTTATCCTTGTTTATTCAAGTTGAGATTCTATATGAGATATATAATTCCTTTAAAGTATGATTTCAGTTATACAATACTTATTCGATTGTATACTATTGAGAATTATTATTCCATTTGAATATCGCTTATTGTTGAACCTTATAAGACTAGCAAACCCTTATTGATTCGACTAGTCAATAGTTGATGAACATCCTAAATTCTAGAACTATTATTGAGCTTATCCAAACTAAACTTCCTTTGGTGCGAATTATGATGTCAAACTGAGATGAACAACCCTGTTATAGGAGATTATTTATGCTTTAGCGTTGAGATATTGTGCACAGTATGATACTAAGGGCTGATCCCCCTAAGTACGAGTAGTAGAGTCCATATAGTCTTATGACTGTTAAAGGTTTAAAGTAGAAATACTTGACAACCTGGGACATAGTTCATGGTCTTATGACCCTCAGATGTACTTTTGATTCTTGTTATCCATTCCTGATTCAAAAGCCGAGCTTTTTGTTGTTCAGACTTCTTTAACTATTCGCATGTTAATATATTGTAATATTTGTATACTTGTGGGCAATCGTGCTCACTCTTGCATAATAACATTGCAGTTAAGAATGAAATATCTGACGAGCCTTCCACTAGCAAAGGCAAGGGAAAAGCTAACAAGTGTTGAAGACTTGTTATTTAAATTGAGAATGTTTATGGTTTAGACTTGATGTTGTTTAATACTTATTATTTGTTTATGTTTTCACACAGATGTTTAAGGTTAGTATGACCTTGGATTGGTCTAAGTATTATTCAGATGTTGTAACCCCATAATGGATGATTTATTTCTATCTATTTCATGGTTTGCATTTATTATAGGTAGATAGATATATGATATTTGTACAGTGAACACCACATCTCGTGAAAATTGAAGTACCCGGATTTGGGCGTGTCACAATAATCAGGTTCTGCATTGACAGTGACCAGATTGCCATTGACAATGTACTTCAATTGCTAATGAAGAGTTGAAGGAACAACCCCAGCCATGTGGATCCATGGTTGTCCCAAGCAATAGATTATATCCGATAATGATCTTCAGGATTTGGAAAGGTATATTGAAAGTGAACGGGCCAATCTCTACTGGAAGTTCAATTTCCCCAGCGGCATCCCTTCTTGATCCGTCGAATGCTCTCACCACTACATGGCTTTCCCGAATCCGATTTGGGTTGATCTTCATCCTATCCAGAGTATCTTGTGGACAGATGTTCAAGGATGATCCGCCATCGATTACCACACCTCCTACCACGTATCCAGATGATACGACAATGATATGTAATGGTCTACGATGCCCCATTCCCTAGATCGGTATATCGTCATCAGTAAATGATATCACATTACTGTCCAATACATGGCTAATCAGGTGCTGAAATTTCTCAGTATCAATGGTTTTGGGCAGGTGTGCCTCCTCCAATACTTGGATTAAAATTTGACGATGGTCGTCAGAAGCCAATACCAAATCCAGAATGGAGATTTGATGTGGTTCTGCTTCCAACTGCTTCACCGTCCTTGCTTTGCTGTTCCCCATTTTATGGAGGAATTCTACGATCTTTCCGGTTGATACCTTCCCTAATACCTTGGTTGTTGATTTCAATAAATGCCCTGAGAAGTAAAGTGGATTCTCTTTAGGTACGATAGCTGCACAATCGGGTGCCAATTTGATGCCTTCTCCATAATTCCACGGTACCTTCTTCAAGCTAAGAATTGGGAGTTGCGGCCAAGGAGCCAACATCAGGGGATTTGGCGTCGGTATCTCGAGAGTTGTCTTGTTTCTCTGCTCAAATAATCCTTTTATGGTTATGGGTCCGCCCGACTACTCCTTCTATGCAAAGGATAACAACTACCATTCCCTCCAAATTCCTTGCCCCTTTAGGGTAGATTATATCTTCCTCAGAGAAGATCTCAGTTTTACTCGTAAGTTCTAGCTCTCCTGATTCGATCAGATTCTGAATTAAGTGTCGTAGGGCCCAGTATTCCTCAGTAGGCATGACCAGGGGCATTCGACTGATAGAGGCAGGATCTAAAAGGATCGAAACACTTTGATCGCAGATCTGGTGGTGGTAGAAATTCAGTGATCTTTCCCTCCTCGATCAAGGTGCACAAAATTTACTCCCTGGACTGCCCCAAGGGGGCGAATTTCCTGTCTGGCTGCAAATTCTTGTTGGCTTTACAGTCTAACTTCCATGGCCATCTTTTCTGTCCATTTTTTTCTCTTGATAGCGAATTTGATCCCTTCTTGAGGTTGGGATATCTTGGATGATATAGTGTTGGTTGGCCTTGGTAGGACTTGGTCTATTAGTTGTCGTGTCAACTGATGTTGGTATACGACCAAATCTGCTAACTGATCAACTTGTGCTTTAATCGAGGCCAAGTCTTGCTCCACCCCATACTTCTCTTCGGGGTATCCCCATATTACAGGGTCATGTACAGTGGGTGCCTCTCCCATCTTCCTAATATACTTGCGGTTTTCCCTGCTTCTGGCACTGATCATGTTGATTCCTTCCTCAGTATGATGATGGCAAAGGGTTTTTGTTGACATTTGGCTACTCTGGCGCTTTGACTATAATCTCCCCATTGTCAATCAAGTTCTGAATCTTGTGTTTTAAAGTCCAACATTCCTGAGTATCATGCCCCGGTGAGTTGGAAGGGTAAACGCTTTTCTTGCTGGGATCAAATTGCCTTCCGTTTGGATCAGAAGGTGGAGCTAGCTCAACGATCTTCTTCTGGGCGATCAATAGTGCTAATATATTCTCCAAAGAGTCCCCTAAAGGAGTGAATATCCTTCTTTGTTTGTTCTCCCCAACCTTCAATGCTATAGGATTTTCGAGAATTCCCGGGATGAGAGTTCTGCTTCTGGATAAGCGGATTATGGCTCTTGTTGGTAGCTTGTCCTTGAAATATCAAAGAGACATCTTCTTCCTTCCTCTTCGATACTCTTTTGGGGGCGCTTGCATAGTTTCCCGACTTTATGTGCTCGGCTACGGCTTCCAAAGCAGTGAGATCATTAATTTTGCCAAAATTCAAGCCCATTTCCGCCATTTTCCCATGATTGATTATTTCGTAGAAGGATTTTCCTAACCCGACGAGGACTCTCTCATAGAAAAGGCTTCTTGTATATCAATGAAAGTTGTTACCATCTCACTTTCATCCATTGGTGGGTTAACTAGGGCCGCCAATCGCCTCCACCACTGTGCATATTCTCTGAATGACTCATTCGTCAGTTTCTTGACTTTGGTAACCTGGTAGCGATCAGGTGTCATTTGGGATTGGAAACTATACTGGTTGAGGAAAGCATGGGCCAAATTTTCCCAACCTCTGATTTGGAATTATCTATTCTAGCGTACCAAGTTCGGGCTTCACCGGTAAGGCTTTTCTAGAATAGTTGCATCCTGAGGTTTTCATCCTCGACGTAGGTTCCTAGTTCACCTATGTAGACTTTTAAGTGAGTATAAGGATCTCCTATTCCATTATATTTCTCAAACTCTGGGATTTGAAACTTATCCGGGTATCTTACTTTTGGGAAAATACACAAATTTGAATAATTCACGCTCTCGTGGGATCCTGTCCCTTTCATATACCGGATGGCTTCCTCCATCCATCTAACCTTCTTTCTGATATCTCTAGTTTCTTTATCTTCTCGGAGGTCTGTAATTTCCCGTGTCATCTTCTGTATCGGGGCCTCCTTGGATACTTCCACATCGAGGGGAGAGATAGGTGTGGACATCTAGGTATCACTGTCCTTTTCTGGTATTTTCATATCTCCTTGCACATAGGGTTCAGTCTGATCTTATGCTTAGGCTCTTGAGATACTTTGCACTGTTCTCTTAACATGGTCCTCATCTCGGACATTTGTTTCTTGAACTCCTCTAATTCATCTCGAGATACATGGATGGGTTCAAATGAGCTTCCTTTAGCCATCTTGAACAGTGGTGAACGGGACTTCTTGGCTCGAAATCGAGTTCTAGGACCAATCTGTAGAAAATCGATACCTAGTTTAGACTGGATATTGGTGGGCAGGGATGCATGATATGGTATGCATCAGTTTAATAGTTTTTTACTCTTTTCCTGCAACACAACGGGTTAGTCAAATTGATGACAGTATAAGGAATATGTATAGATGACATTTTCAAGATGATTGCTATTTATATATGCGAAAGATTAAATAGGGCATGAAGAAGCACACCACGTGTTTGGTTTATCAGAGGCTAACCTATCTTAGGGTTACTCTCAATAGCTTTTTGAAATTGGTTCCAGAACTTCGCAATTTACTTGATGAAAACATCCATTTTTTAATTAGAGCGGATCTGAGTGGTGCCTCTCCTGAGCCTCACAATGGAAACACCCAGAGGAGTCCAATAATAAACAACCAACCGGATTGCCTCATTGAGGTACCACACAACATACATTCACGTCCTCACCGTATGTAATATGATGACATTGTGCAAAGCACTAATATATTGTGAGAGGCACTAATACAAAAATGTTAAAAGATTGAGACAATTATCACACATAAAGATCATTCACACAAGATGCACATGCAGAATGAAAATCAAAAAGTTTGAACGCGGATTAAGCCCTCTTTAATCCCCAGCAGAGTCGCCACTTATCGACGCTGGGAAAAATAATCCTGTTTGTAGGATGAATGATGTGTCCGTCTTTCCTAAGTTTGTTTTTGTTGGTTTTACCATTTTCTGATTTCGCTATGTCTATGGATTTTATCAAAGGGTGAGTTTTAGGAAAGCGGTACCAACATAAGTGTCGACGACTTTGAAAAGATTGATTTTATTTATTTCTTTATTTTGATGATTGGACCGAATGAGACAAAGTCGCCAGTTGGTATGGTTTAAATGAATGTACCAACTCATCCGAGTTTTAATGGTTTTCGCAATATGGTCCAATACGTGACTCCAAATGATTGATCTTGAAACCCGAGATTCATGGACTTCAGGGGCTAGGTTAAGCGGGGGGAAGGTGTTAGGCACCCCCCCGACTCCCATGAAAACACGGTACCGCATCTTATAGATTTTTTGTGCATGAAGTGTGTGTGTGTGTGTGTGTGTGGGTGGGTGGGTGTGGGTGGGTGGGTGTGTGAGTGTGTGTGTGTGTTATTTTGAAAGCTTTATTCATTTTTATTCTAAGTCTTTATTTTGGTTTATTTGAAAGTAGTGTTGTACCTCTTTTGCACCTAGGTACGAAGGATTTGATTTGTCAAAAAATTCATTTTTAACAAGATGTATGAATTAAATTGATGTTTTGAAAGACAAGGTTATCAAATCCTTTACCCGACTAGGAATCGAGGACTTCGATACTTCCTTTTATTTATCTTTACATTCATACGGTGATCTACCCCAGATCGTTTTATTATGACTGAAAGCTCTTTGTTGTATTATTAGAAATCATTTTGATGATATGCATGTAAAAAGCATCAAAAAGGGTCGAATCATCATCGGGCATGAAAGCCATCTCGATGAAACCGAGCACCCACAATAAAAGTTTTCACTATCATGGAATCTTGAATGCGACCTCTCGGGACTAACCCCTCGAACTCGTCTTCAAGATCCAAATACTACATGTACAATGATATTTACGCTATTTAAACATTACATCATTGAAACCGGTCCATCGTAGGAATCAAGTCGGGATCCAATCGGGGATCTCAACACCGGGATTCCTAGGCTCACATTATTTATGTGGGAATACATATATACAATGTCCTCGGCTTTGATATTAGATGATTTCATCGGTTAAAATCATCGTTTTAAGCCATTCCGGACCCCTTTCGCCTCTAGATACAAATCTAGGGATATACGAGGTAACCGGGACCATTTAAAGCAATAAATACGTAGATCTACCATGGATCTAAATTGATCTAGCACACGGGTTAAAGCTTCATGCTTATTAACCCCTCAAAGGCTAGATTCGGCTTAGATCTAGGTAGATCTAGCCTCCGTACTCGATTTACAACGCAATAAGCACAATATAACCGATAGAAACGTAATATCTATCAACTATTACACAATATGCTTATAAAAAATAATATTAACTAAAGTTAAACAATATATATCATCAATCTAGTATATTAAGCAAGATTTACAAAGAACGAAGCCAAAAAGAGCATTTTTTCACCTTGGGGGACGAGTGAGCAAGCGTTTTAACTCCCATAGTCAACGTAGAACACTCCATGGAATTCAAGTAGGTGCTAAATGAGATGACTAAGCTTCAAGTTGGTGATTGAAAGTTCCACTCGAGCCCTTCTCTCTCTAAAATGTCTTTTCTCTCTCTAAAACTCTTGTTTTTTCTAAATGAACTAATGTGGGGGATTTAAGCTGGCCGAGCCTGCCGCATACATGTGTGTGGGTAGCTGCATATATGTATACAGCTAAGCTAGGTGGGGCCTGCCTCCTCGAAATATGCTCCTGTGGTCCCGGTTAGGAGGAAATTGACCTGCGCAGACCGAGCTTTCAGAAAGTCTGTGCGGAATGAGGCGAAATCCAATCTAGTCTTCCTGAATCGGGGTCCGGGAAGATGATGCTGATATCTGAGAAGTATCTTTTGGTTCTCAACGGCAGTTAGCTGATTTATCGTCGATGGCACGTATTTTAAGGTTTGCTGAGTTGGTTTTCGACGGACACTGTCTTATCTTGGCGATCCTTATTCGGTTCACGACATGTTCGGACGTCATTAGTCCTTTGAATCTTTCACGGGGTCACCTCCTGGATGACCTGGCTTTTGCCCTACCTCGGGGTTATCTACGAAGTAAAATTACGCTTTTGCCCCTTTGCAAGGTTAGTATAAAGAAAACAAAATTTTGAGTGTCTACAAAAACCACTGACAACTGGACTATCAGACCTCATCTAGCCAGGAAGAGATAGATCCAGATGATAAAGTTGTGAGTTCCAGGAAATGTTGGGATGGTATCACTTTCTTAGCGTTATGTATTTTACTTTCCACTTAAAAAATATAATTAAAAAATCAAAAACCAGTCTCTTAACATCAAGTGTGAACTAAGTAGACCTGATCTCCTCGCATAAGAGTACGTAGGCAGCCATCTATGGTGTGGTATAACCTCTATAAAAATCATAAAACCCCTTCAACGATTCAGCGATCACAAGATACAACTCTTTAACAACTCATTAAACACTCATCAAGCCTGAACTATGTAGGCCTAATCTCCCTCCATCCATGTGAGTACGTAAGCGGCTCTATGGTGTGGTTTAACCCTCAAAAGAAATAACCAAACATTCTATTTTAAAACCTAAACACCGACCCAAACACCAGTCTCAAGACACCAAATCCTATAAAGCCTCAGAAATCCTTGACCCATGCTGAGAGAATCATATGACGTCTCAACGTTATTTCACCAAATCCGGTACAACCTCCAGAAAGGAAAAGACAGTGATACATTAAGACAGCCAGTCATATGGATGAAATGGCAATCATCATCAGATACGACCCTTCAACAACTTGTCAACCCATGAAATACGAGAAGACTTTATCTCCATTGACCTAAATAAGTACATGGGCTACCGTCGTGGAAAAGTTTATCTCATACCCGACGATCCGTTCCCTGAGAAAAAGGCCATATATTAAACCTCACAGATCAGACCAAATTTGGTTGAAGCCATCACATCACCAACCAAGATGAGCTCTTAGGTCCAATTTAGTGGAGTCCGAAGGCCTCTCGACATCAATCATCAAAGTCAAAAGAACAACACATCGATATATCAAGCATGATCATCAATAAGGACCTTCAAAGAGCTTACACCCTCAATCTAAAACCTTCATCAAATTATAAAAAGAAAATTATCAAAGCCAATTGCGCCTATAAGTCAAAATGAGGGTTGGGGCAAACCAAAAGTCAAAACTCCACTACCTGTTCACTATGTGGGTCATAAGGTAAAAGACTCTTGCGATCTCAGCATCTTATTAGGCCATCTGTCAAACATACAAGAAAGCCATTACCCCAGATGACAAGCAAGACTAGGGAAATTTCAAAATTAATGACAACCCGATATTGGGACCCTTACAACAAACAAGACTGGGGAAATTTTAGAGGCAAAGACAACTCAAACACTAGGGCATTCATTGACCATCCTAAAAAAGTAAATGCACCAGTCAGCACCATCAGCATGGTCGGTGAAATTATAATTGAAAAGACCGAATGACTTGTCTCGAAGTGTGGCCTTTGTTACTTGAGCAAGTAAACTTGAACGGGTGTCTTTACACCTAGTGCCCTAAAGCTATTCGGTTTGGGAGTCATTGGTCCAAAACTCGTTAAAAGGATAGCTTTGAATAACCTAAGAAAATGAGACACATTAGGCGAGTGGAAAAGAAAAAAGAAAAATTTGCAAGATGGAAGTGAGAGCATCTAAAAGTCATGGAAATGAAACCCCTGCTAAGAGTTGCATCACTCATAGTGCATGTGTCATACGAAATTAATTTTGCGAAGAATAACGTCTAGAGCGAAGATGAAGTATCTCTGACAAAGGGAGATAAGTCTTTTGAATCTGATCCTATCCATGAACAATGACAATGGATGCTTAAAAATTTCCTTACGATTTCATGACTCATTCATTTTCATAAACTTTAAATGCCTCATTCACAAGATTATACTAACCTTGATGGCCCAAGTAGTGAAGCTTTTGCGCATTCTATTATTCGTTTAATGTGCAGGATATTGCTCACTCTCGACTTGGTCAATAAAGAGAGTTTCTTATATGAATTCCCGATAAAAATGTGCGAAAGGGCTGGGGCATTTTTTGATTCCATGAAATGGAAGGAGTATAAGGCGGGATCAAGCCTCTCATCAAAATAAAGGGGAGAACTCTTGAAAGAAATCACGGCAACATAAGATTGCCCCGACAAAAGAAGGAAATAATTCTCAAAAGAGTCCTTAACTCATAGACGCCCAATGACAAACAGAAGGTCTAGCAAATGAACTCTACGTCATCAAACATGTCAACATGCGCCAAGTCTTCATAAGTTAAGGCCTCTGCACCGAAGTTCAAATTTGGGCAGTAAAAGAACGGGCCACATCCTCCAAAACGTCAGCAACACTTGGGTTATCAGTCAAGCCAGTATCTAATCCAGCAGGGTCGTAAGAAAAGAGCTCACCCCTTTACATAATTAATGATCAAACCGTTGGAATCAATCCAGCGTAGCATCGGGGAAGGATCCGGTGATGTAAGCCAGTAAACACTACTTCAGTGAAGATATTGGGATGTCTGATATTGTAAACCGTTGGCGTAAATCTAGCGTAGCATCGGGGAACGATCCAATGATGTAAGCCATTGAAAACTACTTCAACGAAGATATCGGGATGTCTGATATTGTAAACTATTGGCGTCAATCCAGCGTAGCATCGGCGAAGGATCGGGTGATGTAAGCCATTGAACACTACTTCAGCGAAGATATTGGGATGTTTGATATTGTAAACCATTGTCATCAATCCAGCATAGCATCGGAGAAGGATTTTGGTGATGTAAGCCGTTGAACATTACTTTAATGGAGATATCATGATATCTGTTATTGTAAACTGTTGGCATCAATTTAGTGTAGCATCAGAGAAGGATTCGGTGATGTAAGCCGTTAAACACTACTTCAATGAAGATATCGGGATATCTGATATTATAAACCGTTGGCCTCAATCCAGCGTGGCATCGAAGAAGGATTCGGTGGTGTAAGCCATTAAACATTACTTCAGCGAGGATATTGGGATATCTGGTATTGCAAACCGTTGGAGTTAGCCCATCGTAAGCATCAGCATCAACCTGATGGAAATCAAACAGTTGGTGTCAGCCCCAACATAGGCATTGGGAGGGTTCGATGGTTTCAACCAATTAAATTATCCCTAGCAGGAATATTAAGAACATCCAGGATATGAACATCTCAGGTAATCTTCATCAAACAAGCTCAGGAATTTCCAGTGGTTGAAGTTGTTGATGTCAGCCCCCAACAAAGCCATCGTTAAATTCTAAAGGTATGTGATGCATGACTTAATTTACGATTTGTGAAGTGCGATATGCGAAGTGCGATATGCGAAATGTGAAGTTCGAGGTGCGAAAGTGCTATTTGAGAAGTGCGATTTGCGAAGTGCGATATGTGAAGCGCGATGTGCAATATGCGAAGTGTGATTTGCGAAATGCGAAGTGCGATTTTCGAAATGTGATGTGCAAAATGCAATGTGCAAAGTGCGATTTGCGAAATACGATTTGCGAAGTACGATTTGCAAAAGCGTTTTAGCATTCATCATACCATTCATTGCATTGCATTGCATCATTAAATTTATATTATCATATTTCAAGTGTCTAGTAATCTTTATCCTATTCATTCCATTGCATTGCATAAACATGATAAAGAGGGGCATCTGTAGACACTGGAAATTTCATTTTTCTATTACTAACCATGACGAAGGGCAAAAGCATCTTTTTCCACTCTGGAGACAGCCCCAGAGGATTACAACATCCACTCTGGAGACAAACTCGAAGGACTACAACATTAAACGAAGGAGACAACCTCATGGGACATCAAATCAAACCCCAGAGACAATCCCGAGGGAAAATAACATTACAGTTTAAGCCCCGAAGACAACTCTGAGGGAGGACAACCAATGCAAGCTCGAAGACAACCCCAGAAGGTCAAAAAGGTAATTTTGCCAACTTACCACCAACAATGAACATCCACCTATGGATAGGCTCACAAAGAACCACCACATCAATCCCAAGTGCAAACTATGCAAGACAGCTCAACGGACTACCTGCGAAGACCTGAAGATGTTATTCTGGTTAAGGACCCATCTTCCTAGATTTAGAAATTGTCAAGCCCAATGTCATTAAATAGCCATCAGAAAAAGCTTTTCGGAAATGGTATGGCGTGTCTCCCAACTATTCCCGAATTGAAAGGAGAAAGTTTCCCGGCGCACAACAAGGCGAATGGGTAGCTAACATCTACCTAGGGATGGTTTTTCCTCTTTTTGCCTCTCTTCCCAAACTCATAATGGGACAAATAATATACCATTATGAAGATATTAGAAAGAGCTTCCTGTAATGATATGACACGTCTTCTAACTCCTCTCGGATTGAGAGTAATGGCCGTTCCAGCGGGCAACATGAAAACCTGACCTCCGGAGAAAAAAAACCTAGCAAACTGGGCCCACTTTAGGGCTTTCGTAGGTCTACCTACGGCTTCCTCTAGTAGACTTGTGGCTCCCACCTTTTTACTCTTTAAATACATAAATTTCAGCTTATTTTGGGAGAGAGAGGATTGCTAGAAAGAGAGCTTTCTATAGAGAGAAATTTGCGAGTTAGAGAGTGCAAGGGAGCGATTCTCCATCTCATACTTTGTAAATATCTATTAGAAATACTTTCATACATATATACTTCAACATATCAAGTTTTAACTGGTGGAAATCAAGTTTTCAGGTGCATAAAGTCGTTCGTTTGTAGATCTCGTGCTAGATTGTAAGATCTCTTCAGATCTGTGCTTGTTTACTGCTATAGAATATATATAGAGGCTATATATACGTATATAATGCTTAGTATTGCATAGATCTAGCTTTTTAACAGTTTATTTTGTGTAAATAATTAATATTTAAAGTATATTGACTAGATCTATCCTAAATCTAGCCAGATCTAGCTTTTAACCAATTCAAAAGTTGTAAAACTTGAACCTTTTGAGCTAGACTAGCTAGGATCTGGATAAATCTAGTTTACTTTCTAGTTTTGTAAATATGTAGCAATCATATGGCCTTAGATCTGTATCTAGAGAAAATGAGATGCTTATTTGCTCGTGTACAAGTATTTGATCAATAAATCCCTTGTTTAGCGAAGTTTTAAAGTTATATGTATATATTAAGTTTAAATACATCATGCAAGCTTTAAATGATATTATGTGAGCCTAGGAGCCACATAGTCGATGATTCAATCAATGGATCTAGATCTAGTTCCTGTAATGGACTTGTTTAATTAAGTTGTACAACTAGCTTGCAATCTATTGTACATGTAAATCTAGGGCCTGAAAATGGTACTCAAATTTAAGGCCCCAAAATAGTGAAAAATCATGTATGTGGTGCTCAGGCATTGTAATAACCCAATATTTTTGATATAATTAAATAAAAAATTTTGCGTATAATTTTTTTTTTATTTCTATCAAAATAAGGGTGGGAATACGTGCAAGGTAAAGAATATGTATATATGTGATAAATATATATTTATTTATTGCATGAATGATTTTAAATAAATTTTTTGATAAAGGAATGGTTGACTATTATAAATTATATTCTTATAATAAATTAATTTTGATAGTAAAAATATTTCATTATTTATTTTTCCATTAATATATTATTTAAATAATATATGAATTAATTCTTAGAATTATAATAATAATTATTTTATTATATGAATTTATCAAGATTAATTAAGTTAATTATTTTAACTTAATTAATAATGGTATATAAGGTAAAGTGTGATTATAGATCAAAACCCTAATGTTGATCTATGTTATGAAATTTTATTAATTAATACAATTATTGTATAATTGTATTTAAAAAAATAAAGTATAATTGTTAAGAATAATATAAAATTATTTTCTTAAGGAATTTGAATATTAAATATGATTAGTAATTATATTTGTATTCAAATATATATAAGTATATTAATACAAGTTATGATTATGAATTTTATATATAATTATGATAATTAACATAATTATATGAATATATGTTAAGAATTTATTTATTTTATTTTATTTAGATATTAAACATAATAACTGATTATGTTGCATTTAAATGAAAGTATGTATATTAAGTGATTAAGGGTAATGATTAGGAAACCGTAATTCATAAATTTGGAAACCCTAATTATAGCAAAAAACCCTAATTTTTAAAAGAAACCCTAATTTCTATTAAAAACCCTAATTTTTAAATTAGTGTGTTTTAAATAAATTTTTATTTAATTCCCAAGTAATTTTCTAAACCCTAGAAATTTTTTGGCAAGCCCTAAGGGTTAAACCCTAGATTCAAGTGCCATAGACAAGTATACCCTTAAAAGGATTTATTATTTGTAAAAATAACCATTTTGAAATAGATATATTAATGGTACACTTTCAAGAAATATGTTCTATGATATGTTAATAAGTGATCTTGGTTGAGAAATAACATTTCTATAACATTTAGATGCACGAAAAATAAAATTTTTGAAAACTACATGAACCCTAAAAAGTGGTCTAGCAGCCCAAAGTCGGGGCTTATATTTCTCAATCTGTTTATGATATGTGGTGTATATGTGTTTGTATGTGTTCTATGCCATGTTATTAGTATTCTGAAAGTGGAATAATGATCGTAGCATGTGTAGATTGAAAGATATGAACGGTCAAAACCCGTTGACCGAACATGCACGGAATAGGTTTTCTGGGTAACCTAAAAAACCAGAAGAACACATTTTGACAGTCACTTTGACTGCCTTGATCTTGCTACTGGTAGACTGGTTAGATGTTATATGTTGGTCATATTGTACTCTGACATGAGGACTATAAGTCCAGAGCAGTCTCGAACATTAGAATTGCAAGAATCGGATGTAGTAATCGGTCAAAATGCGTTGACCGTCCAGATTTGTTTTCTGGGTAACCCATAATTCTTGAACAGCGTCCTGACCAGTTTTTGTAAAATCTAGATCTTTCTTTGTGTTGATATTTGGGCCCTATAAGTGCTTCACTAGTGTATCCTGGTAGTTATACTACAAAGCCCGATGTCTAACACACCCAAACCATGATCAGACTGCAAAGATCTAAGGCCAACAAGTGTGTTGACCGGCATTGACTTTACGTTTCTGGGCTGCCGAGAAACTGAAGAACAGCCTTGGGTGGTTGGTTTGACCGGCCACTGAATCCGGTATAAATGTTTGTTGATAGTGAAATGAACATGTATGTGTAGTGTTACACTAGTACTACAAGCTCATCACACTTAACTACCCAGAAATCGATCATATTGTCAGTAAATTTCGGTCAAACTAGGACCCTTGGCATTTACCGGGTTGTTCTTGAGTTGCTCAAAAAACACCTATAGCGACAGTGTCCGTCGCGATAGCCCTTTAGCGATGATTTAAATGAAAATTAATTCAAATAATTAAAATAATTAAAATAATTAGAAATTAATTATTAAAAATTCATAAAATAGTTTTAAAAATTATTTTAAGTTATAAAAATTAACTTTTAATATTTTTACATAAATTTTGTTAATATTTTAATTTAATTAAATATTAATGATATTTAATTTATTTAATAATTATATTAAATAAATTAGTTAAAATGATTTTAATAAATTAAAATAATCATTTTAAATGATATTAAAGTATTTAAAAATATTTTAAGTTATAATAAATGACTTTTAATATTTTGAGATAAATTTTATTAATAATTTAATATTAACGATAATAAATTTATTTAATAATTATATTAAATAAATGATTTAAATGTCTTATAAATCATTTAAAGGTGAAATAAATGTTTTAAAAATATTTTAGGTTATAATAAATAACTTTTAATATTTTGATATGAATAACATTAATATTTTAATATTAATGGTAATTATTTAAAAATGATTTTAATATCTTAAAAATCATTTAAAGATAATATTAAGGCTTTAAAAATATTTTTAAGTCATAATAAATAACTTTTAAAATGTTGACATGAATTTTATTAATATTTTTAATTATTTAAATATTAATGATAATGAAATTATTAACAATTAAATCATTAAAATGATATAAGTGTTTGAAAAATTATTATAAATAATTATAATATTTGGAAAAATATTATAAATGATAATTAAATTATCTATTATAATATTTAAGTTCTTGAACAAAATTTCATTAAAAATAAATTCGTTAATTATCCGATAATGCAATCGGGATGCCGAAACAATACCGAACTCAAATCAAATTGACATAGTTTGACTAGGTATACATTCTTAAGTGTTGTAATGACTGACATAAATATGTGACAACATGTTTAAATAGTATTATGTATTAAGTTGTATTATTCTAATTAAAAGAATAATTCCATTGATGATAGGACTTCATATTAAAAGCGTAAGCTATACTACGTAGCAGTGATCAAGCTATCAATGTAAGTACCCTAACCTTACTCAAATTTATATTGAGCAAGTATCTGAACTATTCTCTTTCATTGTGCAAGTTCTCTAACTTTACTCAAGTGTTATATTAATCAAGTATCTCTACTCCTCGCATTTATTTTAGGCGATGGATCCCAGTAAGCTAAAAGCATATTCATGAATAATTATTGTCAATTATTCATATCTATAATGATATCTATGATTCGTTTATTTCTTATTAATATCTCATTATTGTTTATTATCATACAAGTGTCCCCACTTGTATGAACTGTTGTATTTCTACAAGATCTCTTCAACTTGAAATCCTTCGATATGACAAAACCTATTACATACTATTAAACTCCGGTATGTGTTTATGGATTAAAGACTGTTTAAGCTATTTGACTCGGCTAGACATAGTTTGAATTGTATTGTTGAATAGTATTGGTTATGATAAAGTCGTCCAACTGAATTGTTTAAGATAGGAATCCAGACTGAGTATGAACACCCTTAATAGGGAAATTGTTTATGTGCCCAAGGCGAACAGAGTGAACGAATTATCTTTCAAACAGATAGTATTGATTAATATAGGACATAACGGGGCTGATCACCCTACATGTCAGTAAGACCAGAGCGGTTTGTAGATGAATTTCTGTTTAAACCTTTTCAAAAATGAAAAATAAAAGTTCATGTTCCATTGACCGCTCAACATTTATAGTCCCTACGTCGTTTCAAAATTTTAAACGATTTGATATACTATTAAGATATGTTTCGAAAGACTTCACAACTATTGACTCATTGTAGAAGTATATCTCAAAGAAAATATTTACTTCTTTCAGCTAAAGTTTATTAACTGCTATTACTTGCTGAGCAATTGGATGCTCATTCTTGCTTTAAATTAAATATTTTCAGCTAAGCATGATCAACCAGAAGGTTCTGGCAAAAACAAAGGGAAAGGAAAGCTGCAAGAATAAGTTTTATGGTATTTTGTGTAATAGTTAGACTTTATTAAGACAATAATATTTACGATTTATCATGTAATGAATGTTTTAAAGGTCGTGTACCTAGGATTAGACAACTCTTATATGTAAATTAAGTTTGTTATTTATATTATTCTGCTCAAAGAAATGGTATCGTGTAGCACCATGTTCGGGTTTCAAGTACCTGAATTTGGGGGAGTCACAGGTTGGTATCAGAGCTTTAGGTTAGAAACCTTGGTGGGGGAATACCTTAGGCTATAACCTTAAGCTAGATAGAAGCGTTGAAAAATAAATAACTCAAATAGAGTTTAAAGGAGATGAATTAAGGAAATTCATCGTACAATAAAATAAAAGTAACTTAAATAAAGTATTGTTTGTTATGTGTATATATATTATGTACTAATCAAGATAATTATATATAGATGTCAGGAAGGAAAGGATTAGAAGACTCTCATGTCGTAAAGAAGGAGCAAATCACTCCGCCTGAAAGCAACCAAGATGAAGTAATCATTTTGGAGAACATAAAACCCGAACCAGAAACGGTGTTATTGACAGATAGTGATTCAGTTACTGAAGTTGGAGCTGGCCAAGCATCAACAAAAGTGCAGAATCTAAAGAACAAGCTGTTATGTTAGGAAAGGTTGTTAGAAATGGAAAGGCTATTAAACAGCCAGTTGCAAAAGGCGTCAATTGAAACAATGGAAGAACAAGATAAGTTGAAGGTTCAAATTGAACAGATGGGAGCCAAATGCAGCAAATCGTGTGTAGCTCCAAGCCAGAAAGGGAAAAGAAAAATGAATGACCGTGATTTAGGAAATTCTGATTTTAATCAAGGGAACTTCAAGAAAGTAGGAACGTGTGCGAACTGTAATCGAAAACATGAAGGCGTATGTATGAAAGGACAAAATGTATACTATAATTGTGGACGTAAAGGACATATCTTATCTTATTGCCCTGATCCGAAGCAATGCATATGTTTTGTATGTGGATTGGTAGATTATCAGAAAAAGGCTTGTCCAAGATCTAGGGAAGGCATAGGGAATGAATAGGATAACTAAAATAGGATTAGGTATGGAGTGTGATATGGTATGTATAGATGTGGAATGTATTACTTTTACATAAGTATCATGATGAATCCCAACTTTTGTTGTCATTAAGGGATAGTAACTGACTGTGGCAGTCTGTAATGAAAAGTATTATGTACTATTTAAATGAATATCAATGTTTTGATATTATTATATGTCAAGATGGTATGTTGATTAAATGACAATTTGTTAATTCGGCAAGCTGAATTTGGGAATCCAGCAAGCTGAATTTGGGAATCCAGCAAGCTGAATTGGTCTAAATTTAGAATTGTATATTCTATCTTTTATAATACCATTACTAATGGTATATGAATGATAAGATAATAACTTTAAGATTTTGTTTAATCAGATAATACCGCTAAGACGTCAAACTCGAAAGCAAAGGGCAAAAGAATCTATAAACAACGCAGAAGGACAACCAGATCCAATGTAGAATTTTGCGAATATGTTGGCACAAGCAATGCGTAATCCAGCACCGGCAGCAAGAAGAAATCGGCCAGATAATCAATTGGCGAACTTTAAAGATTTCAAGGCATTAGGACCTCCTGAATTCAAAGGAACGACAGACCCTATAGAAGCCCAAACTTAGGTAAAGGGAATAGAAAAAGCGTTTGTTATTGCTAGGATAGTGGAGGAGCAAAAGACAGCTTTTGCTACCTACATGTTGAAAGGGGAAGTGAACTCATGGTGGGAGGTTAATTAAACTTGAGCCGGAGCAGAAGTGGTAACATGGACAAGGTTCAAAGAACTGTTCAACGAAAATTACTTCTCGTCCAGTATGCAGGATAGGATGGAAGTTAAATTTCTGGAATTGAAACAAGAAAATATGACTGTCTCAAAATACGCCGCCAAGTTTAATGATTTTGCTAGGTTCGCTCCACAACAAGTGAACACTGAAGCAAGAAAGGCACGAAGATTCGAACATGGCTTAAAGCCCTGGATCTACAACAAGGTTGCAGTGCTGCAGATTAACTCGTTTGGAACGTTATTGGAAAAGGCTATCATTGCTGAAGGAGGAAGTGAGGCCATAAGCCTATATAATAAGGAAAAGAAGAATAAGGGTAAGGTCGAAGGAAAAGTTAAGGTGGAAGGAAACAGTGGAAGTGTAAGTGGGAAAAGAAAGTGGACAAGTTTCAAAAATACTGGTAATAGTCAGGGAGGAATAAGGAAAAAGATAGAACCATGTGGAAATTACGGGAAGATCACTCAAGTGAGTGTCTCAAGGGAAAGTTTGTGTGCTACAAGTGCGGGTAGGAGGGACACATTTCTCCTAATTGCCCCAATCCAAGGAAGAATAGTGGTTGTTTCATCTGCGGATCAACTGCTCATATGGCAAAGGATTGTCCGAAACGAAACACCGATGGTGGAAATGCGAATGCTGGGAAAAGCAGTGGAAAGCTGGCGATCACGTATCTAACTCCGACAAACAAGCCAACTGCGAGGACCTTCAATATGACGGTTCAAGATACGATAGCTGCCGGGGATGGAATTCCAGGTATTGATCTAATACATTTTTATTTTCTTATATATGGTTTTCTTATATATAATAAATAGTTTTATTAAGAAATTTTGAAGGAGGAAATTGAGTTCTATTAGAAATCAGATCCCGTTTAATCAGATAGATAAGCTTTATGCTGAATAAGTTAAAGATAAGTTCGATCGGATCAGATCGAGATCTACTTGCAATGAATGCGTATATTATTTACCCTTGTGTGTATAAGTTTTTGAAACGGTGATTCCGGGGACGGAATCCTTATAAGGGAGGGTAAATGTAATAACCCAATATTTTCGATATAATTAAATAAGAAATTTTGCGTATAATTTTTTTTATTTCTATCAAAATAAGGGTGGGAATACGTGTAAGGTAAATAATATGTATATATGTGATAAATATATTTTTATTTATTGCATGAATGATTTTAAATAAATTTTTCGATAAAGGAATGGTTGATTATTATAAATTATATTCTTATAATAAATTAATTTTGATAGTAAAAATATTTCATTATTTATTTTTCCATGAAAATATGATTAATATATTATTTAAATTATATATGAAGTAATTCTTAGAATTATAATAATTATTATTTTATCATATGAATTTATCAAGATTAATTAAGTTAATTATTTTAACTTAATTAATAATGGGATATAAGGTAAAGTTTGATTATTGATCAAAACCCTAATGTTGATCTATGTTATGAAATTTCATGAATTAATACTGTAAGACCCCAAATTTTATGAATAAAGATTTAATTTTTTTTATATATTATTTTTAAACAATAAGGTGTTGTTTTGATAAATGTGGTGAGTTATGGGAGATATGTGCAAAATTTTCAAAGTAAGCAAGTGGTTATAAAATATTTGTTGTGTCAGAGAATATTCGTTTGGTCGAGGAATATTCTTTTTGTCAGAGAATATTCATACGACGGCGCAGTCATTGGTGGACCCCACAACGAAATGAATGTCGGATATAGAAAGCGACAGAAATAACCTTTTTATAAAAATAACGATAAAACCGTTACCGTTAAACTGTTAAAATACCCGGTAATAAAAATACAGTAATACGCGTTGTTTCACAGTAGCACACGATATTACACAGTATTTCAAATTATTGATTCTTACGTAAGAATTCACTTACTCAATAATTGTTACAATAATTACTGTTCAATATTTTATAATATTGACTCAATAATTGCTACATTGATAATTGTATAATTGCTACGTTAATATTTCATATTATTGATTTAATAATTGTCATTGCACAGTATTTCAAATTATCAAATCAATAATTCATATTATTTGAATAATATTATTAGATAGCATTATTGGCAATGTATAAGGAAGTTATGTCTAGGAGGGGGTTACTTAATTGCGCGCCAGTAAGGAGAAATCTTTATTGGAAAGCCCCTTCTTTCCTAGGAACGACCTGGTTGTCAATATTGTAGTTCTGTAATATTATTTATGAATAATTAATTATTGATTTATATGATAAGAAAATATTTATTTTTGTGGATATAAAAGAAGGAATTAGTGCTGAGGTGTTTTATCAGTATTTTGGTGTGGAAAATCATCCGTTTGTAGATTTCGACCATTTTTTGTTCGAAATTTAGAAAAACTTCCATCTATAAAGTTGTAGAGAATTAAATTACATATGGAAAGGACATAAGATTTGTATTTTTCTGAAAAGGGCTATTTATTATGAATTATTGAAGTTTTAAAAATAAATATTTTAATATATATATATATATATATATATATTATAAAGCATGTGGGATTTTTGGTGGAAAAGTCCTTGTTCATTCTTGGTAGGCTGCCAACCTGCCAACCTTTTCAAAACATGTGCTGAAGAAATTTCTTCCGTTTGTAAAATTGTCAATCCTGGCATCCTAAACTTTTCCTATATAAATAGGGTGCTTAGTTAGAAATGAAAATCACATCAGAATCAGAAAACTTTCTCTCTATAATATCGAGCGTATTTCTTGTGAGTATTTAGATACTTTGAGTGTTGATAACAGTGCAAGTTTTCGTCCATATACTATCCGATATTCTAGCCAAAACTACTCTCCTGTTAAGGTAAGGGATGTTATTTTCTTTCGTAAATGATGTTATTCTTTTCAATATCATTATACCAAAATATTGGCATGGATTTTATTATGAAATTCTTATTTTTTCCGTCGAGGTTACTACTCACGTATACAGCACTATTCACGAAAAAATTAAATTTTCTTCTATTTATCCAAGTTAGCTATTATGGGACCTATCTTTGATTGGATCCAAGTTTTGATCTTTATTCTTGAATTTTGCTCCACAAAGTATTATGATAGAATATTCTTGAACTTGGATAAACTAAATTACGAACCCCTAATCTTTGTCCTTTATCTCACTAGATTCGTTATTTATATTTTTTTTCATCATCCTCAGTCCTAAATGGTGATAAAACTGAATATCTTTGGCTTGTAGAGCAAAGATGAATGATTACCTGATGAATATCTTTGGCTCGTAGTGCAAAGATTGACAAGTGTTGAGATGAACATGACCACTAGTTATACAAATAAATATCTTTGGCCCGTAGTGCAAAGATTAATATTTGATTTGAGATATATATTGATTCATGTTACAGGGATAAAATATTGATGATGGACTTTTAAATCATAGAAGATAGTAGACTTCATTCTCTACGTAACTCTTCTAATGAATTGATATTTTGCTGCAGTTGTTGATCTAAAACTTGTTGTCTATAATATTTTATCTGATTTGTTGAAGACTAACGATAATTTATTCTTCATTATCTTAGTCATAATATTCTTTACTAGGCTAGTTGAGCTCACCTTTTTCATCTATTGTTCTCTTCAGGAAATAAGAATATCGCCGGGACTAGTCGGGGAACAGTGTGATGATCAGAGTTAGATCTGTAGAAGTCCTCACTATTCTATAAAATAGTGAGATAATCATTGTAATGAATAAGGAATGAATTTAAATGTTTATATTTCGTGTTATATACGATTTGTATTGAAGCTCATAGTTTGTGTGGTCGTATTTTGCACGACCATATGTTATAAAAGATTGTATTTGAATTTTGTACCATGTACATGGCTACTCAGAATGGGTACCATGTACATGGCTACTCAGAATGGATTGAGTATTGAACCTATTTGGGGGCATCACAGTTGGTATCAGAGCTTAAGGATATGATCTCTGGCGGAGATCTAGGAATAAAACTAGGAGGGGAGAGACGAATAAAACCTTCGCTAGTGTGTCCTACCTAAGCTTATTTGTTATTTAATTGGTCGTTTGGAACATAGGGTTAATATGTGATATGTTAATTTGTTTGATTAACCCTTGTTTTGTGGCAGTTTTTGAGAATGACAGCTGAAAATCTAAACAATGGAGCGAATGAGGCCTTTGAGACACCTTTAATCACCAACCAGGAGAACGTGCAACACGAAGGCTATATTCATCCTGTAAACAACCCTACCGAAGAAACGATAAAGGATGGGATGTTTAGAGGCTTTTTGCAGTTTATGCAAAACCAGACGAGGGAGACTCGTGTTCATAATACAGGTGAAAATAATAACAACTCGCAGCTTGTCACTGCCAAGCAGTTTAAAGAGTTGGGACCACTAGAATTTCAGGGAAAGCCAGATCCAATCAAGGCAGAAACGTGGGTTAAGCAAATTACCAAGATATTTGATGTCTTGGGATTCACGGAGGAACAGAAGGTCACATTCGCCACCTTTATGTTCCGTGGAGAGGTAGATTACTGGTGGGAATCTGTGAAGCATACCCAGCCTGCCGCACTCAAGATATCTTGGGAGGCGTTCCAGAAACTGTTCAATGACAAATACTTTCCAGAAAAGTATTCATCACATGAAAGAGGTAGAGTTTATCAGACTGGAACAGAATAACATGACGGTGTCCCAGTACGAGGCTAAGTTCACTGAGTTATCCCTGTTTGCACCTCATTTGGTGGAGCTGAGGAACGTATGACGCTGATGTTTCTAAGAGGTTTGAAACTAGAAATTCGTCAATACATCATTTCTCACAAATTTTCTCTATATTCAGATGTAATGAACATGGCCCAATTGTTAGAACGTGATAATGATTATATTCAACCAAGGGACAACAACCAAGGTCGTACTGGTGGTAGCAGTCATCGGAACAATGACAACTAGCAAGGAAGAAAGTATCATGACAGAAGCGGTAACCACTCCGGTGGTAATCGTGGCCATGATAATAGAAGGAGTGAGTCTGGGGGAGATTTCAAGAAGAGAAGGTACAACAATGAGAACGTGAAAATATCGACAGCAGCACCAACATCAACTGTTTCTAGGAGAGGAGAACGACCGTTGGTCGTAAGCTATAAATGCGGGCAAGAGGGACACATCAATCCCAACTGCACACAGCAATCCAAGGTGTGCTATAACTGTGGAAAAGAAGGACATATAGCTCGAATATGTCCTGTAGCGAAACTAAGGTCCAGCGGGGGTGGTGATTCCTAAGGCAGTTTCGGACAAGTCAAAGTCGGTGGTTCCTGTAATATTCGAGATTTTGTATGTAATTTAATAATTATCAATAAATGAATTTATGTGAAACTCTTGTGTGATTTCTTTATTAGATATATATGTGTTATACATGTATGTGTATTTTAAGTTATGCATGTGGGGGATATAAATAGTTGGGTTAGATTGATTTAACTATTTAAATTGGTTAAGTATGGAATTAATCCTAATAAGTTTGTGAGATGGCTTTAAATCACGAGTTGGAGTTTAGAGTAGAATTTAGAGACGTGTTCTGCGTATTTGAGTCCGAAACGTCGAAATTAGTCAAGATAGACTGTAACCAAGAAAATGTGTCACAGTTGACTTTTGGTCAAAGTTAACCGGTTGACTTTTTCGGGTAAAAAGTCAACCACGAATTTTGGAGATGAATTTGACGAAAATGGATAGTTCTATGACGTCCAGGACGTCGACTTTAATAGGAATCGATATAAGTATCGCAACGTTCGGCTACGGAGGGCAAAATGGCCAAAATTATTATTTAATTGATTAAGTAATTATAATAATGTTGTTATTTATACAAAGTCAGTTGTTGGGAGTCTTGGTGACAGCCAAATTGGGACAAGGAGGGAGAGTATATACGTATATAGCAATATTGTGAAAGGAGGGCGTTATATTTGCTTTCTTTTATTCCTAGACCTTTCCATTCCATAACCTCTTCTTTAATTATTTGAATTGATGATTGAAACTGGTATGTGCATATGGAGGGGCTGCAAAATCAGTTTCTCTATCACCTATTATATATATACACTCCTCCCCCAAAGTGCATTTTCTTTCACTTTGCAAAGTTCCACCCAAGAGAGCAAATAGATATTGAGAGTGAGTGTTTGAGAGTGTTAGAAGAGTTCTGGAGATTTGGAGAGGCTAAGCAAGCAAGGAGTGAGTCTCCAACAGAATTAAACAAGAAGAATTCGTAGAAAAAGGTAAGTCCATGAACCATTTTTATGTTCTTGAAGAGAAATGGTGAAAAATGTATGAACTAGCATGGTAGATGTTTTATTTTAGGAATTGTAATGCCATACTAGTGCTTGTTTCTGAATATGTGGTTGTAGAGAATGAAAATTCTGGTATTCATCATATTTCAAATTCGTAGAGAATCGTAGAATTCATGTATGCATGCTAACTATTTGATAAAATGCCACTAAGATGCTAATTTCTGCAAATCATGGTAATTTAGTGAGTTTGTTTGTTGTGTTATGTTCAAGCATGTTAGTATAGATGATCTGGACAATATGAGCCTTTCGATTGCATGCTAGAATCGAAATCATGATTTTCTCAAAGTTGGTTCAAACTAGTGTTGCATGACTTTTCGGATTTTTCGGTCACTTGAAATCATGTCTTCAGTAATCCGTTTGTTGCATCTAATAATTTTATAAAATAGTATGTAGTATTATGTACCATCTGTCCAAATTTCATAATAATCGGAGTTATATTGAGTGAGATATGAAATTCGTAAGCATGCATGTTGATAATAAAGTCTGCAGAAAATCTGGAAATTCCAGAAATTTTCTAAGTGTTAGAACTTGTTCTGGCACGCTTTTCAAAGCAGCCGGTTCGTGGTCTTAACTTGCTATTTTCTAGAATGTGATATTTTTGTAAAATACTATGCTATATGGAGTGTATTGTGTCAAATGGTCAGAGTCATATCATGTATGGATTTTTCGTATGAAATTTTAAAGTAGGCTGCTCGAACTGTCGAAAATTTTCTGGGCAAGAAGAGCTTGCGCAGCTGCGCAGCTCATAAGGCCTAAGCCTGCGCAGCTGCGCCGGGCTAGGTCGGGTCGGTCGGATCTGATTCGGGTCAGATCGGGTCGGGCTGGGAAAAATTTAGAAACTTTATTTTCCCCAGATTTTAATATTGAACCCCTTGACCCATGTGATGCAACAGGATATGTAATGGAATTCTTTTTGGATATGGGTTAGCTTAATAAATCTTATTAAATAATAGGAAACCATTATACTTCAAACTAGTTTGTGTATGATTGGTGGTTTAACGTGACATACATGTTATATGAGTGGATTAGCTTGTGGATAGCATACGTGGTTAGTTAATAATCGGTTTTAAATTAAAAGAAAATCCTTTACTTTCAAATTAGAGTTCGAGAACCTAATTTCTTAACGTGACACATATGAATAGGTGACGTGAAGAGCTAGTAGATAGCGTTAATTGTTACAGGCTTATCAGGCAAGTTTCCTTACTCAAATTTGATTGTGCAAGTTTCTTAACCTTATTTTCGTTGAGAAATTATTCAACCCTTAATCATTTGATTGCAGCGAGGGTAAGCTTCAGGACTTGTGATTGTTTACCTATTCGCACAAGTTCCTTTACCATAAAGTTCTATAACTTCAATTATCTTGCAAGTTTTATTATTGACTACTCAATTATTACTTTAACTGCTATGCTTTAAAGTTCTGTTTATTTGAAGAACTGTTTCTAAGTATGCTTTCTAGCCTTTTTGTTTCGGCTAGTTATTATTGATGAAAAATGATATAATTCAAACTCTTTGAAGCTATTTAATGTTTACCAATCCAAATTGATTTTGGTACGGTCTCGCATGACTGCTAAGATGAACAACCCGAATAAACGGGCAAACAGATGTCGGGCATATAGTCCCATTTATGCTTATGCAATTTAAACTTTATACTTGTGCACAATGTAGGGTACAATAGGCTGATCACCTGGAGTACTTGCAGAGACCGTTTACAATCTATTTGATTGTTAAACCGTCTGATGGTTTTCGATGAAACAAAGTAATGTTCAGGGTATTTAACACCCTTAGTATGCTATTGAGAATTCTAAACTCTTATCTTTGATATTCTTGTTAACACTTGATGATTCTTTCAACTGTTAAGATATTGTCATACAGATGTTTATACTCTTGATGTATGTTTTTAAACTTCTTTATATACTTGCTGGGCAATTTGTGCTCATTCTTGCTTAAACCTTTCAGTTAAGGATGAAAATGCTGAGGGCACGGGCAAAGACAAGGGGAAGTCTAAGATGAAATGTTGAGAGTTATTTATGTAATAAGTTTATATTTCCGCATATGATGTAATGTAGCGATGAACGCTAAATTTAAGTTTCAATTTATTTAAGGTTGTAAAGACTTGAATAAGTATGTAATATTTATTATTATTATTATTTCCAGAGTTATGTAGTTAGATGATGATGCATGTTGTACCATGAGCACCATGTCATGTAATCGATGTTACACGGATTTGGGGGCGTCATAGTTCCTGGAAGAGCTTTTGTCGTGACTGCCCAACAAGCAAGGAAGCCGAACGAGATGATCACGGGTAAGCTGATAATAACTCTTGAGAAGTTTATACCTTATTAGATACCGGTGCTACCCATTCTTTTATTTCACCTGCTTGTGCTCAACGTTTGAATTTGACTTCTGAGAAATAAGACTTTGACTTATCTATTGAAACTCCTTTGGGAGAAACCTTTGTTACATCCACCAGTTTACAAATCTTGTTTGATTCAAATTGGTACCCTCACCCTACCTGTTGATCTAATATCTTTGAAAATACTTGCATTGACGTGATTTTAGGAATTGACTGGTTAACCACTTATCATGCCAAAATTGATTATTTTCGTAAGGTTGTTAGTTTTCATATTCCTAATCAAGCTGTTGTGCAAATGCAAACCACCAAACCACTAAAATCAGTCAATGTCATTTCAAGTCATAAAGCTATTCGTTTATTGAAAAACGGATGTCAAGCTTTCTTAGCACATATCATTGATCTAAACCTGAATACGTTAGGTTTGAATGATATTTCTGTTGTTAATGAGTTTTCGGATGTATTTCCCGAAGAACTTCCCGGTCTACCCCCAAAACGTGAAGTTGAATTCTTTATTGACGTTGAACCCGGTACAAAACCCATTTCTAAAACCCAATATCGAATGGCTCCTATTGAACTTCAGGAGTTAAAGGTCCAACTACAGAAGTTGTTAGACATCGGTTTTATACGTCCTAGTACATCTCCTTAGGGTGCTCCCGTTATATTTGTAAAAAGAAAGACTGGAGTATGCAACTTTGTATTGACTATCGGAGTTGAACCATTCACCATCAAGAATAGGTATCTATTATCTCGTATTGATGACCTGTTCGACCAGTTGCAAGGTGCATAATTCTTTTTAAAGATCGATCTTCGTTCTGGATATCATCAGTTAAAGATAAACTTGAGGATATTCCAAAGACTTGCTTTCAGAACTCGATACGGGCATTATGAATTCTTACTCATGTCTTTTGGATTGACTAATGCTCCTGCTGCTTTCATGGATATGATGAACCGTGTATTCAAAAAATATTTGGATCAGTTCATGGTTGCCTTTATTGATGACATCCTCATCTATTCCAAAAGTCGTGAAGATCATGAGCACCACTTGAAGCTGGTACTTCAAAGGCTTAGTGAAAATAAGCTATATGCCAAGCTGAAGAAATACGAGTTCTGGCTTGAGGAAGTAGCATTCCTTGGGCACGTAGTATCAAAACATGGAGTATCTGTTGACCCGGCGAAGATTGAAGCAATACAAAGTTGTGGGCAACCTAAGTCGGTGATCGAAGTACGTAGCTTTCTGGGCTTAGCTGGTTATTATCGGAGATTCGTGGAAGAATTTTCTCGAATCGCTACTCCATTAACTCAGTTGACTCAGACAGATACAAAATTCGTATGGAACAAGGAATGTAATAGGAGCTTTCAAGAGCTCAAGAGGAGACTCATTTCGGCACCTGTTCTGACGATACCATCTGGTTCGGATGGATTTGTCATCTACAGAGATGCTTCGGGCAAAAAGTTAGGATGTGTTCTCATGCAACATGGAAAAGGTCATAGCTTATGCCTCACGGCAACTCAAAAAATATGAGAGGAATTATCCTACTCATGATCTAGAGTTGCTAGCAGTCGTTTTTGCGTTGAAGATCTGGAGACACTACCTGTATGGAGAGAAAGTGGAGATTTATACGGATCATAAGAGCCTTAAATATTTTCTTCACTCAAAAGGAACTCAACATGTGGCAACGACGTTGGCTTGAGCTGTTGAAAGATTACCACCATACCATCCAATACCATCCTGGAAAAGCGAACGTGATAGCATACGCGTTAAGTAGAAGATCATATGCGGGAATGAGTGTGATGCTGTTAACACAAAGGCCCATTTTATGTGACTTACAAAGGATGGAGATAGAGTTCAAGACTACGGTGACCCACGTGATGATGTCAAGTATACGCGAAGAACCAGCTTTGATTGATAAAGTTAAAGCTGCTCAAGCTACAGACCCGGAGCTGATGAAGATGAAGAAGAAAGTACAAGAAGGTGCTATTCCAGAAGCAAGAATCGATGAAGAAGGAATACTTCGAGTCAACTGCAGACTTTGTGTCCTAACGATTCTGATTTAAAGTATAGAATCATGATGGAGGCACACAACACACCGTTTGGCAATCCATCCTGGGAGTACCAAAATGTATCGTGATCTGGACATACATTTTGGTGGAGCAATATGAAGAGAGAGATCGCGCAATTCATCTCGAGGTGTTTGACTTGTCAACGTGTTAAGTCAGAGCATCAAGTGCTCGAAGGGTCCATTGCAACCACTTGAGATTCCAAAGTGGAAGTGGGAACACATTACTATGGATTTCGTTACGGGTCTTCCCAAGGTTCTCAAGGCATAGATGCGATTTGGGTTATTGTTGATAGATTAACCAAGTCTGCTCATTTCTTGCCTATACGAGAGACTTATTCCACTTGAACGTCTTGCTCATATATACGTGAACGAGATTATGAGATTGCATGGCATCGCCAGTATCCATAGTTTCGGATCGTGACCCAGATTTACTTCACGATTTTGGATCAGTTTACAGAAAGCTATGGGCACTGGATTTACGATTCAGATCTGCATATCATCTTCAAACGGACGGGCAATCAGAAATGACTATCCAAACTCTTGAAGATCTATTGAGACTCTATGTCTAGACTTCAGAGGGAGTTGGATAAGTAAATACATTGGTGGAATTCTCCTACAACAATAGTTATCAGGAAAGTATAGGCGTGGCTCCATTCAAAGCATTGTATGGATGAAAATGTCGTTCT